>CAJQZJ010006348.1:415112-467035 GCA_907164525.1 Lophiomys imhausi | reverse complement strand
GCTCTGAGGACTGGTAAATGGAATGACCTCACTAGGTTCTATGGGGTGAGGTGGGTGTGGTGTGGTGCTAAGATGGTGGTGGGGACAGGGTGGGGTGGGGAGTTTAGGAAACAATCCCAGATAACTCAGGAATCTCTGGAAGAGAAGTGTATAGTCCATGAAAAATTTGTATTTTAGTTGAGTGTACCTGTTGTCCTACTTGTATTCGTTTATTCATGGGGTGTTTAGAAGATAAAAATTTTGTTTGAGACAAAAATCTTATGATTCCCCCTACCTCAGTCTCCCATGTACTTTGGGATTACAGGCATGCAACAGCCATGACTGGTGTAGTCGTTAGCATCTACTGGAGCAAGGTGTCAAAATCCACATGTCAGGATGTCAGGAATTCATCTTCTGGTGAATTGCTACTTAAATACCCAGGAGCCAGGCATGGGGAGGCAGAGGCAACAGATCTCTGAATTTGAGGCCAGCCTGGCCTACATGGTGAGTTCCAGGCTACCCAAGGCTACACAGAGAAGCCCTGTCTCAAACAAAATGAAGACTGGGAATGAATGGTGGCTCTGTGGCTTCTCAGAGCATCTCATGTGGCCTAGGGTGGCCTTGAACTCACTTATGTATCCAAGGATGGCCTTGAATTCTGTTTCTCCTGCCTCCACTTCCCCCAAGTGTTGGAATGATAGACATTTTCCACCTTGTTGGCTATAGAGATCTATCTTTAAAAAGTCTTGTGGGGCTGAGAATATAGCTCAGTTGGTAAAGTGCTTTGTGTAGTATATACAAAGCTGTAGGTTCAATACCTGGCAACTCCTACAATTGGGTGTATTGGGTACACTGTAATCCAGGAGGATTAGAAACTATGTAGCAAGTTCCAGGCCCGTGTTATATGAGACCCTGTCTATGGACAAAAGTGATTCTTGTAATGTGCTTGGTCCCTATGAGTCCTGGGTTTGATCCCCAACCCACTAAAGACAGAAACAGGTGTGGTGGTACTCTATAATCCCCCACTTGGGAGGGTGAGGCAGGAGCATGGCAAGTTTAAAGGCCAACTGGGGTTATAGTGTGAGACCATGTCTCCAAAACAAGTCATACACAAATAGCATTCTTTTCCAGGTGTGGTGGTACATGTCTTTAATCCCAGCACTCAGGAGGGGTGGATCTCTGTGAGTTCGAGGCCAGCCTGGTCTACAAAGTGAGTCCAGAACAGCCAGGACTATGACACAGAGAAACCCTGTCTTGAAAAAAAATAAAAAATAAAATAAAGAAACCAAATAGCATTCTTCTGTATAATCAATAGAATGTTTAAAACCAGTGCATGTAGGGCAGCCACTACAATGGAGGTGAGTTAGGTATACACCACAAGAAAGCTCTCCAAGACTTAGTTTTGGTTTGGTTTGAGACAGGGTCTCATGTAGACAATTCACCTTCCAAATGCGGTGTCCAAGACAGTTACCTAAATGAAAAGAATATCCAACAAGCATTCATAGGAATACATCAAAAGTCCTACATTGTGTCTGGAGAATCCACACTGAAATATGGTGGCTAACTAGAGAGACAGGGATTTCGAGGACAATTAGTTGATTTCAGTACATAAAAGGCATAAGAGTTGACTAGGTATTTGAAATTATATAATGACAGGACATAGGCAAAATACATTTGGGAGAGCCGCTTTAAGCAGCAATGTTCCAAGGTACGTCTGGAATAAAAGTTTATATTTTGCAAAGCTTCCACTTCCTAGGGTGGATTAGACAGTGACTGAAAAGCTTAAGGTAACACAGCTCCAGTGCGGAGCTGGCGTGGGTTAGTGGTACGGGTGACTGCTGCACGCTAAGAAAGAACGGAGGTTACATCCGGACAGGGCAGCAGAGGCGCTTTGTACCGGGTGATCGCTGGAGTCCGCGCAGGCGCTTGCGAGTACCCGGAAAGGAGTCTACTAGTGGCCGGAACGGAATCCGATTGGCCAGCTTCACATGCCTTGTGACCACAAAAATTTCACAATAGCTGGATGACGTATGCTTCTCTTACAGTCAAGTAAATATATCCAGGAAGCGGCAGCCGGACTGGCTTTAGCTCAGCGGTTACTTCGGCTGTCAAGTAACTCTTACCTACCACTTGTGGCTGGTTCGAGACCCACAATCAATCACTTGCATAATCTGTGAGTGGATGGTTCGAGACCCGCGGGCGCTCTCCAGTCCTTTTGTTGCCGAGAACCCTCGGAAATTTTTCTACTTTTGCACGTTAAAAAGAATCAGAATTTCTTGAGTACATTGCGGTTTCAAATACTGAGGTCTTTGGCACATCTTATGTAGCTCCAGGAACTAGTGGGGGACGTAACAACAACAGGAATGCTTAATTTTAAAAATTAGAGTATTCGGGGCTGGAGAGATAGCTCTGCAATGAAAAGCAATGGCTGCTCTTCAGAGATCCTGAGTTCAATTCCTAGCAACCACATGGTGGCTCACAACCATCTATAATGGGATCTGATGCCCTCTTCTGTCAAAGCACTCATATACATAAAATGCATAAATAAATAAATCTTAAAAAAATTAGAATACTTGCCGGGCGTGATGGTGCACGCCTTTAATCCAAACATTCAGGAGGCAGAGGCAAGGCGTATCTCTGTGAGTTCAAGGCCAGCCTGGTCTACAAAGTGAGTTCAGGACAGCCAGGGCTATTACCCTGTCTTGAAAAACAAATAAAAACAATTAGAGTGCTTAGTAGTATTTTTGTTGCAATAAGTTAGGTATCCTTGTATCTTTTATAATGCCACCCCCCAAAAATCTGGAGGATTTTTTTTTCATTTAATTAAAAAAATGAAGAGAGATTTTATTTTATTTTTTGTTATTTATTTATTTATTTATTTTTGTTTTTCGAGACAGGGTTTCTCTGTGTAGCCCTGGCTGTCCTGGACTCAATTTGTAGGCCAGGCTGGCCTCGAACTCGCAAAGATCCGCCTGCCTCTGCCTCCCAAGTGCTGGGATTAAAGGCGTGCGCCACCACTGCCCGGCTCAAGAGATTTTATTTTTTATGTGTAGTGATTGTGTGAATGTGTACCATATATGGACCATCTTGGGTGCTAGGAACCTAACACAGTTTCTCTTTATCGCTGAATCATCTCTCCAGACTCTTTTGAGTTTAATTGGTTTTCTAAGATACTCCGAATTTACTATTCCGAATGAGTTCATGTAAGACCTTTCCAACGTGCATACACAATTTTTATTTTCAGGAAGTTTTCTGATGTTAATACTTTGAAAGTATTCCATTATTTTCTTCTTCGGGAGCTGAATCTACAAAGTTCTCTAAGGATCTGCTTATTGCTTTCTTGATTTCTGTTTTCTTTTCTCTCAATATCAGTAAATTTAAATTAAACATTCACTTAGGACATAGAACACATTTAATTTTGTTCCTCTTTTTTTCTGAATTGATTTATTTTCTCCAATGTTTTGTGATTTAAGCCAACTCTGTTCTTTTTCTTTTAGTTTGTTAGTTTCCGAGTTATATTTCAGATTAGTGTTTTCTTTTTGTCATTAAGTGATATTTAAAGTTATTTAATTTAGATTGAGTGTTGTACTCAAGTTTTACTATTTCATGGTTAATGTTTTAAGAAGATCATTGATTTTAATTTTTAATTTTAATCATGTAATTTTAGTCATGTAATGCGATACCAGCTATTTTCTGTGCATTTTGAATATTTCGTTTTCCTGTTTTAGCAGTTGCAAGAGTAATCAGATTTCTGAGTTAAAGGGTGCCCTCTAGTGTCCATAGAGCAGAATGCATCTGTTTGTTGGATGGAGGTCGGATTCTGGGATTGTCTTTCCTGACTGGCCGACTCTTCTCTTTATGCTTCCTTCCTTTTCCTCACAAAATCAAGCCCTCACGGTATACATTCCTTCACTGCACCTCTTTCCTTAGGAAGGGATTACTTCCCAAACTCCCATTTCTCGTTTCAAACTCTTTCAGAACATTCTTTTAGCTTTCTTAGTTCCTTTCATCCTCAAGTCTCAGCTGTACTGTTATGTTAGTGTCCAGAACAGGCTGAAGAAGACACCCAAACTCAGATAGCATGCAAAAGCAACCAACGTTTATTTTCTGCAGAACTACAGCATGCAGGGATCACAGTTTAGGCAAAATGGCGACCGTGAGATGAGCTCACAGGCTTTTTTAAAAGGCTTTCAGGGGAATTCCATGTTGGGTTAGGCAATCTTCAACATGATTGGAACATTCAAACTGAAAAGTGAGGCTAAAGGAGCAAGCAACTTTTGGTCTATTTAATTAAAGTGAGCATTAACCAGTGGTCAAGAGTTAATCTTAAGACATGGGGGTACTGTCCAACCAGTTGTTAAGCATCCTTATCTCTTTCCAGCCAGATGGCCCGGTCTTGACCATTGTTCGTGGTCTCTCCATTAACTGTTGAGCTCATCTCTGGGAATGGAAACCTCAGGCCTACTTTAACAAGAAGATGAAGCCTGTCATGGAGTCAGCCTAACTCACAGGTTAGGCTTCTTTGAAGCCTTAGGGTCCTTTAGGGGTCTTAATTAGGGGTCCCCCCCGCCAGGCATTTAGAATTTCTCCACTGCAGTTTTTCTGGTGATAAACTCATTGTCTTTCATCATGGGCAGGCACTTGATGCTTTCTAGCCTTTCTAGTGTGTTATCTTGGTCTCTGTTCTGTAGCTTGGCTCTGTAACTGTTGGCTGGTTTGGGAGAACATTTGCTGGCATGTTTGTAAAATCAGGTGCAAATTGTCTCTGCCTTAACTTATGCCTGTCCTGCCCTTACAGAGAACCTAGGTTCTGTCTGCGCACAGCTTGGGCAGCTACAGCCTGTAACTGATGACCACGGGCACCTGTATGCACTCAGAAGCACATACCCACCTAAGGCAATAGCTCTCTGGCTCCTTCAATCCTTCCTCTCCCTCTTCCACAGGATTCCCTGAGCTCTGCCTAGTGTTTGGCTGTGGGTCTCTACCTCTGCTTTCAGCAGCTGCTGGGTGAAGCCTCTCAAATGACAGTTATGTTAGCTCCCTGTCTGCAAGTATAGCAGAATATCAATAATAGTGTCAGGGGTGGGCTCTCTCTCATGGCATGGGACTCAAGCTGGGCCAGTCCTTGGTTGGCCATTATTTATGCTCCCTCTTTGTCGTCACCTGCTACCACCAGTTGTGTACAGGAGGCTGGGAATTAAGGAGACAAAGAACACAAGGAAGACACCAAGAGTCTGATCAAGGTGACAAAGTTTACTAGATATCAGGTCACTATAAAGTTGAAAACCGAAAATACAGGGGCAAAGTAACCATGGCAACGCATACATCAGAACCATCCCACTTTCTCTACAAGGTCAACGAGCGGAATAACGAGTTGCAGGTGGAAGGAGAATCCCAGGCTACTCGCCAAACTGCATGATACAGGGAAAAGCTGAAGACGCGACAATAAACAAGCCACCAAATGAAGATGTGACAATAAACAAGCCACCAAACAGGTGCTATGAAAGAATGGCTACTTCACCTCTTTACCTCTGCACATGCTAATAGGCAGGAAAAGTTGGGAGTCAAAGGTTTTGTGGCTGGGTTAGTGTCCCCATCCCTCCATTGGAAGTCTTGCCTGGTTACAGGAGGTGACTGTTTCATGTTCCATATCCCTATCACTAGGAGTCTTAGCTAGGATCACCCTCATAGATTCCTGGGAGTTCCCATTGTCCTAGAACAGTGTCCTAGCTTGTTCTAGAAATTTCCCCCAACCCCAATGGTTCCAGTTTTCTCTCTCACCATCCTCCCCATACTTGATCCATTCTGTTCCCCTCCCCACACTCCTCTCCCATCCACATATCTCCCCCCATCCACTCCAGATGTCTATTTTTTTCCTCCTTCTCAGTGAGATTCAAGCATCCTCCCTGGGGCCTCACGTTTACTTAGCTTCTTTGGGTCTCTGGATTGTAGCATAATTATCCTGTACTATATGACTGATATCCACTTATAAGTGAGTACATACCATGTCTGTCTTTCTGGGTCTGGGTTATCTTCAGGATAATATTTTCTAGTTCCATCCATTTGCCTACTATTATTATTATTACTATTTTTGCTCTCTCTCTTTTTTTGGTTTTTCGAGACAGGGTTTCTCTGTGTATCCTTGACTGTCCTGGACTCACTTTGTAGACCAGGCTAGCCTTGAACTCACAGAGATGGGCCTGCCTCTGCCTCCCGAGTGCTGGGATTAAAGGCATGAGCCACCACACCTGGTGGCTTTCATTATTTTTGATTTAATTATTTAATCTAATTATTGTACTATACTTAATACCTCTACTTCTCTTCCAACCCTCATTCCTTCCAACACCCAAACACTAGTAGGAGAGAAGGGAGGTTAAAGGGATAAAGAGATATAGATCTTTTTGAGCTAATTCCTGCTGATTAGGGTCATTGGGTTCTTTGGGGACAATATCAATCTCAGTAGTCACAATATCCAGAAGTCCAGCAAACCAGAAAACTGGGAAACAGCAGCAGGAAGAACCAGCAGCATTTTGGGGGAGCACTAGCAGCAGGGTGGTGTAGCCCCCTTTCTTCTTTGTAGCCTCCCCTTCTCCTCAGGGCTCTGGCTTTCTCTCTCTCTCTCTCTCTCTCTCTCTCTCTCTCTGCTTTGTAGCACCCCTTTCTCCTAGGCGCTCTGGCTTTCTTTTTTTTTTCTCCCAAGTCCTCTGAGTTAAACTTGCTCAGCTGGCTAAGCCACACCCCTACTATCCTACTACCTCACAAGGCACAGTTAATAATTTACACCTGTGGTCTTAACTGAAGCAGCTTCACACCTGGAATTAAACAAAAACATTCTTATAACTGTTTTTTTTTTTAATGAACAAAACTCTTACCACATGCAAATTTCATGATGTCATTGTTTTTGAGAGCCGAGTAATATTCCATTGCATAAATGTACTATATTTTCTTTATTCATTCTTCAGTTGAGGGATATCTAGGTTGTTTCCAGTTTGACTATTGCAAGTAAAGCTGCTATGAACATAGTTGAAGTGTCCTTGTGGTATGGTGGGGAAATTTTTGGGTATATGCCCAAGTTGTGTAGCTGGGTCTTGCGGTAGAACTATTCTCTATTTTCTGAGAAACCACCAAACAGATTTCCAAAGTGGTTGTACAAGTTTGTACTCTGAACAGCAATGGAGGAGTGTTCCCCTTGCTTTACATCCTCACCAGCATGAGCTGTTGCTTGAGATTTTGATCTTAGTCATACTGTTGGGTGTAAGATGGAATCTCAGAGTCATTTTGATTTACATTTCCCTGATGATTAAGGATGTCAAACATTTAAGTGCTTCTTGGCCATTAGAGATTCCTTTGTAGAGAATTCTCTGTTTAGCTTTGTTAACCACCCCCCTTTATTTTTCAAGACAGAGTTTCTTTGTGTAGTCCTGGCTATCCTGGAACTCACTCTAGACCAGGCTGGTCTTAATTAAACTCACAGAGATCAGCCTGCTTCTGCCTCTCAAGGGCTGGGATTAAAGGTATGCACCACCATGTCTGGCCATCTGTATCCCATTTTTTTTTAAATACTTTATTTTTTTTTCTTCAAGTTACATCTCAGTAACAAACCCCTCCCTATTCCCCCTTCCTATCCCGCCCTTCCACCTTCTTCCCCCCAGAAGTTTCCCCTTTTAGTCCAACAGATGGTTCCTTCTCTTATAACAGTAAGTATTATACAAAACAATAGATATAAATATGCCACATTTATGAGAGTTAAATGGCCCAGTATACCTTCCCAATGTCCAGTTTATACATATTTGGCCCCTGACTTTAACATTCTACTATCTAACCAACTCCATGAGTTTAAAGGTCTATATGTGACTCAACATTCATACTATCTTGCAACACACTTTTAAGAGTATCTTCTTAGATCTATAACACCCTCTTGATTCCTAAACAGTTCAAAATTTAACTATGAGACTCTAGCTGTTTATTCTTCAACCACCTCAGAGACCTGAGAGGGATAAATATATTTGCTTATATAGGAAGTGCAGGGCCTGCAGCTTCCAAAACTAAGAAATGACATACCAGTGGCTGCCTGGACAGTTCCCATTTTCTCTCCATACTTTCCAGCATCAATCTTCAGCCTTTGGGTCCTGTTTCTCTGACAGACATTTGTTGTAGAGCAGGGATTATGAAGGACTTACCTACCCTGTCTTGGCAGAGTTAGGCTGTCGACTTCCCTGCTACCAAGTTTTGTCCTTTTTGGACAGCAGTCTGTCTGCAGTTGGTGCAAGGGGTTTTTTCATGCCAAGAGAAAGGCTTGCCACTAATTCAACCATCTTACAGTGGAGGTTCTTCGATGCTTATCTTCTACTTGGAGTAGAATAGGGGGTGCTGTCAGGCGCTGATATGTCTCGATATAAAAAAAATCTTGATTTAAGATAACATCTTTGAATGCCATATTCTGCAGATCTCTAGGGGTTTTTGAAGATGCCCTATCCATCTCTTGTATTTAGATAAGCAAATGTTGCTTGTCTCTTAGCAACTTGATTACTGGGTAGTTTAGAGAATATCTGTGATAGACTGTCATAGTAGCTAACAAAGTGACATGTTTGCATGACTAGGAGTTTGTTTTAACTATCCTAGACCGTTTTAGACGGTTGGTATCAAGAGCTTCACATTTTATTTTTAAGTATCTCTAGGTATGATACCATTAGGAAGTGTTACCTTTAAATTTGTATCAATATACAAAGATCTATTCAATTGTGGTTAAATATACTCTTAATTATGTATCAATATACCAAGATCAATGCCTATGTAGCCCAATATAATCTTAATATTACGTCCATATGCAAAGGTCAATACCATTGTGGCCAACTATAATCTTAATTTTGTATCAATATACAAAGATCAATACCGATGTAATCCAATACAATCTTATTTTTGCACAATAAACAATGGTCAATACCACTTTAGCCAAATAAACTACTAATTTTGTATCAATATACAAAGGTATAAGGGCATATTCAATAATCTGCCCCTTCTTCTTGGACCTTCCTGTGCTATGTCTATATCTCATTTTTCTCAAGCCTATGCACTCCTACATAGGAGAGGAAGAAGGATACAGAAAAGGAAAAGTAGGAATTCCCTGGGGCTAACCTCCAAAACCCATTAAGACAGGACCATTTATCAGCTTGTAGTCTCTTCCCCTACATAACAGAGTTTTCAGTTATCCTTCAAATAACCAAAAAGAAGGGCAGAGAAACACCCTCCCCACCCTCTGGGCATGGGACGTCGCTCTCTTAAAGTGACTTCCTGCTGATTTGGGTCGTAGTAGACCTGTTTGGGGCCCGAACCCAAATGGGAAAAATGATTAAAAATGTTAGTACACTCTTTTATGTTCAGTCCTTCTGTTCTCAGCTGTTTAGATGACCTAAGGGGTTTGTAGGCAGAAGCTGATCTTGTAGGCTTCACTGAGGTTCCTGCCGGGGCATTGTGTAGAGCTGAGCGGTCCCAGTGACATTGGATTGCCGTGGTGGTTGCAGGCCCCCGATGGAGACAGCTATTGAGGAAGTCTGCCAGGCAGAATCAACTGGGTCACTCGTCCTTCTTGGTGCCTGATTCTGCTCTCTGCTGAGGATTCCGCTGTCCAGCCGTCCCCGGGCTCCCCTAATGGACGCTTCGATTCTCCTGGAACGATAAGAACAGAGCCCTGCCCCAATCCCAACCCTAGGACAATTGCCCTCTTCTTTTTTTTTTTTTGGCGGGGGGGATGGGGGAGCTAGGTAGTACTTCTCCTGAAGCAAATTTGGCCTTCTGACATACAAAGCGTTATCTTTCAATCCGGGTTAAAGAAGAAATCATTCTGTCACCTTGGAGCTAAACCAGCTCTAGTGTATAGAGGACAATCTGCCTGCATCGAGAAGGCCTTTTGTAAGTAGCCTCCAAACCTAGGTCCCTCCAAATCCCATGTGTGTGTCTCTGAACTCTAACTATTGGGATCAGGGACCTGTGTTTCCCATCTGAAGGGATCAAAGATGTGTTCCACCACTCCTGGATCGAAGTCTTTCTCTATTTAGAGTTTGCCCTGCATCAGGCTGACCCTGAGCTCCGGGATCTGCACGTTTCTGTCTCCAGTGTGCTGGGAGCTGGGACCAAGGGTGTACTCTTCTTGAATGGTGGGACCAAGAGTATGCACCCTCACCACCCTGCTCCATATGACTCCAGAATACATAAGACCACCAACTCTACGGTGCTCCCCCCCCCACCCCGTCTCCGCTGAAGTCAAAGGCATGGGCCAATACCACAATTCTCTTGTATTTTACCTTAGCTCCACGTCTTCTCTACACCTGGAGGTCTGCAAAACCAGGCCGAATGGCTGTATCCTCTGTTCCATTCACAGTGTTTCAGCCCTGCCCACTGCCTTTTTTTTTCTTTTAGTTAATAAATTTATTTGTTTGTTGCTTCAGGTTACATCCTTATCATATTGTCCTCTTTTCCCCGCTTCCCAGCCCCACCCTCCCATGCTCTACCCCCTGACCCTTCCGTCTTGTTCCTCTGGGGTGGAGTGTCCCTGCCTAACATTCTCTCACCACAGATCAGGAGTCATATGAGGGCCAAGAGCCTCTTCATTCACCGGGGGCCTACGAGGCAGTACTGCCAGTGGATGGTGTCTCATTGCTACTGCGGGAATACTAAAAAAAAGACCAACAAACACACAAACCCACAAAAACAAAGAATATCAACCAAAAAAGAGAGGAAAAAGAGAAGGGAAAAGGAAAAAGAAAAAAGAAAAAAAGAAGGAAAAAGAAAAAGATAAAAAAAATTATGTCCTTGTTCCTTTTGATGTGTTCGTTGTAGTACAGATATCCTGTACGATCTAGTTAAAATCCTACTATAAGTGAATAGATGCCATGTGCATCCTTCTGAGACTGGGTTAGCTCACTCAGGATGAGCTCCTCTAGATCCATCCATTTGGTTGCAAATTGCATGATTTCATTGTTTCTGATAGCTGAGTAATATTCCATTGTATAGATGTACCACAATTTTTTAATCCATTCTTCAGTTGAGGGACATCTGGGTTGTTTCCAATTTCTAGCTATTACAAATAAGGCTGCTATGAACATAGATGAGGGGACTTCCCTATGTCTCCGTGAGAGGTCCTTTGGGTGTATACCCAGAAGTGGTATGGCTGGGTCCTGAGGCAAGGTTATTCCTAGATTTCTAAGATATCGCCAGACAGACCTCCATAGTGGTTGCACAAGCCTGCACTCCCACCAGTAATGGAGTAGGGTTCCCCTTTCTCCACACCCTCGCCAGCATGCGCTATCATTTGAGCTCTTTATCTTAGCCATTCTAACAGGTGTTAGGTGGAATCTCAGGGTCGTCTTGAGTTGCATTTCTCTGATGATTAAGGATGTTGAACATTTCTTCAGGTGTCTCTCAGCCCTAAAGGATTCCTCCTTTGTGAATTCTCTATTTAGCTCCATCTCCCATTTTTTGATTGGATTATTTGGTTTCTTGGCATTTAGTTTCTTGAGGTCTTTGTAGATTTTAGATAATAGCCCTCTATCAGATGTGGGGTTGGTGAAGATTTTCTCCCAGTCTGTTGGTTGCCGTTTTGTTCGAATGACAGTGTCCTTTGCTTTACAGAAGCTTTTCAGTTTCATGAGGTCCCATTTATTGATTGTTGATCTCAGGTCCTGAGCTGTTGGTGTTCTGTTCAGGAAGTTGTCACCTGTGCCAATGAGTTCGAGGGTTTCTCCTACTTTTTCTTCTAGTATCTTTAGTGTGGCTGGCCTTATGTTAAGGTCTTTGATCCACTTGGAATTAAGTTTTGTACAAGGTGATAGGTATGGGTCTAATTTCATTCTTTTGCAAGTGGACATCCAGTTGGACCAGCACCATTTGTTGAAGATGCTGTCCTTCTTCCATTGTGCGTTTTTGGCTTCTTTGTCAAAGATTAGTTGGCCATAGGTGTGTGGATCCATGTTTGGGTCTTCAATTCGATTCCATTGATCCACTGGTCTGTTTCTATACCAGTACCATGCTGTTTTTATTACTGTTGCTCTGTAGTACAGCTTGAAATCTGGGATGGTGATACCTCCAGATGTTTTTTCATTGGACAGGATTGATTTAGCTATTCTGGGCTTTTTATTGTTCCATATGAAGTTGAGAATAGCTTTTTCCAGGTCTATAAAGAATTGTGTTGGTATTTTGATAGAAATTGCATTAAATCTATATATTGCTTTTGGTAGGATATCCATTTTTATTATGTTGATCTTACCTATCCATGAGCATGGGAGATCTTTCCATCTTCTAAAGGCCTCTTCCATTTCTTTCTTCAGGGGCTTGAAGTTCTTGTTATATAGGTCCTTTACATGCTTGGTTAGAGTTACCCCCAGGTATTTTATGTTGTTTGTGGCTATTGTGAAGGGGGTTGTTTCCCTTATTTCTTTCTCGGTATATTTGTTTGTTGTATAAAGAAGGGCTTCTGATTTTTTTGAGTTAATTTTGTATCCAGCCACCTTGCTGAAGTTGTTTATCAGCTGTAAGAGTTCTTTGGTGGAGTTTTTGGGGTCGCTTATGTATACTAACATATCATCTGCGAATAGGGATAATTTGACTTCTTCATTTCCAATTTTTATCCCTTTGATCTCCTTTAGTTGTCTTATTGCTCTAGCAAGGACTTCAAGTACTATATTGAAGAGATATGGTGAAAGTGGACATCCTTGTCTTGTCCCTGAGTTTAGAGGAAATGCTTCAAGCTTCTCTCCATTTAATTTGATGTTGGCTACTGGCTTGCTGTATATTGCCTTTATTATTTCTAGGTATGGTCCTTGTATGCCCGTTCTCTCCAGAACTTTTAGCATGAAGGGGTGTTGGATTTTGTCAAATGCTTTTTCTGCATCTAGCGAGATTATCATGTGGTTTTTTTCTTTCATCTTGTTTATGTGGTGAATTACATTGATAGACTTTCGTATATTGAACCATCCCTGCATTCCAGGGATGAAGCCTACTTGATCATGGTGTATGATACTTTTGATGTGTTCTTGAATTCAGTTTGCTAGTATTTTATTAAGTATTTTTGCATCTATGTTCATGAGGGAGATTGGTCTGAAGTTCTCTTTCTTTGTTGGGTCTTTGTGTGGTTTAGGAATCAGAATGACAGTGGCCTCATAGAATGAGTTTGGCAGTGATCTTTCTGTTTCTATGTGGTGGAAGAGTTTGAAAAGTAATGGTGTTAGTTCCTCTTTGAAGGTCCGGTAGAATTCTGTGCTAAAGCCATCTGGCCCTGGGCTTTTTTTGGTTGGGAGATTATTAATGACTGTTTCTATTTCCTTAGGTGTTATTGGGCTGTTTAAGCTGTTAATCTGATTTTGATTTAGTTTTGGTAGGTGGAATTTATTGAGGAAATTGTCCATTTCACTTAGGTTTTCAAATTTAGTGGAATATAGATTTTTAAAGTAATGCACGAATATTTTCTGGATCTCCTCAATGTCTGTTGTTATTTCTCCCTTTTCATTTCTGATTTTGTTGATTTGTGTTCTTTCCCTTTGCCTTTTAGTTAATTTGGCTAGGGGTCTGTCTATTTTGTTGATTTTCTCAAAGAACCAACTCTTGGTTTCATTGATTCTTTGTATAGTTCTTTTTGATTCTAAGTTGTTGATTTCAGCTCTAAGCTTGATGATTTCCTGTCTTCTGCTCTTCTTGGGAGTGTTTGTTTCTTTTTTTTCCAATTCACCCAGCTTAGCTGTTAGTTCACTAATATGAGCTGTCACAATTTTCTTTTTGAAAGCACTTAGTGCTATGAACTTTCCTCGTAGCACAGCTTTCAATGTATCCCATAGGTTTGGGTATGTTGTGCCTTCATTGTCGTTGGATTTTAAGAAGTCTTTGATTTCCTTCTTTATTTCTTCCCTGACCCAGTGGTCATCCAGTAAGGAGCTGTTCAATTTCCATGTGTGTGTAGGCTTTCTGTTGATTCTTTTGCTGTTGAAGACCAGCTTTATTCCGTGGTAGTCTGATAAGATACAAGGTGTTATTTCAATTTTCTTGTATCTATTGAGACTATCCTTGTGACCAATTATGTGGTCGATTTTGGAGAAGGTTCCGTGGGGTGCTGAGAAAAAGGTGTATTCCTTTGTGTTTGGGTGAAACGTTCTGTAGATATCTGTTAGGTCCATTTGTTTCATGATCTCTGTTAGACTCAATATTTCTCTGTTTGTCTTCTGTCTTGATGATCTGTCCTTTGCTGTGAGTGGGGTGTTGAAGTCTCCCACTACTGATGTGTTGTGATCGACGTGCGCTTTAAGTTTTAGAAGTGTTTCTTTTACGAAAGTAGGTGCCTTTGTATTTGGGGCATAGATGTTCAGTATTGAAATTTCCTCTTGATGAATATTCCCTTTAATGAGTATATAGTGCCCTTCTTTGTCTTTCTTCATTAACTTCAGTTGGAAGTCTGTTTTGTTTGATATTAGGATGGCTACTCCAGCTTGCTTCCTGGGTCCATTTGCTTGGAAAACCTTTTCCCAGCCCTTTACTCTGAGGCAGTGTCTATCTTTCGTAGTTAGATGTGTCTCTTGTATACAGTATAAGGAAGGGTCTTGCTTGCGGATCCACTCTGTAAACCTATGTCTTTTTATTGGGGAGTTGAGTCCATTGATGTTGATGGATATTAGTGACCTGGGGTTGTTATTACCCATTAGTTTGGTATAGGTGGTGGTCCTGTGCCTCTTTTGGTTTAGTTGCTGAGGGGTATTCTATTCCCTTTGTTTTCTTGGGTGGAGTTTTCTTCTCTGGGTTGGGATTTTCCTTCTAGGATTTTCTGTAGGGCTGGGTTTGTGGATAGATATTGTTTAAATTTGATTTTGTCATGGAATATCTTGTTTTCTCCATCTATGTTGATAGAGAGTTTTGCTGGGTAAAGTAGTCTGGCTGGGCACCTATGATCTCTCAGGACGTGTAGTATATCTGACCAGGCCCTTCTAGCTTTTAACGTTTCTGGGGAGAAGTCAGGTGTAATTCTGATGGGTCTGCCATTGTATGTGACTTGACCTTTTTCTCTTACAGCTTTTAATATTCTTTCTTTGTTCTGTACATTAGGAGTTTCAATTATTATGTGGTGAGAGGAGTTTCTTTTCTGGTCTAATCTGTTTAGTGTTCTGTAAGCCTCTTGGATTTTATTGGCATCTCTTTTTTCAGGTTTGGGAAGTTTTCCTCTATGATTTTGTTGAAGATATTTCCTGGACCTTGGAGTCGGGAGTCCTCTCTTTCCTCTATACCTATAATTCTTAGGTTCCGTCTTTTCATTGAGTCCTTGATTTCTTGGATGTTGTGGGTGAGAGATTTTTTAGCCTTCTCATTTTCTTTGGATGTTGTACTGATTTCTTCCACTGAATCTTCCATGCCTGAGATCCTGTCTTCCATCTCTTGCATCCAATTGTTGATACTCACATCCGTAGTTCCTGTTCTCTTCCCTTGGTTCTCCACTTCCTCTTTTAACTCTGACTGTGTTTTCTTTATTGTTTCTATTTCTATTTTCATGTCTTGTATGGTTTTGTTCGTTTTGTACATTTCCTTCTCCAGCTTGCTTGTTTTTGTATGAAAATCTTTCATGGCTTTTTCCTTTTCATGTTCAAGCTCTGTCACCTTGGCTTGGAGCTCTTTAATGGTGTTGTTCCTTGTTTTGATTTGTAGAATTGTGGCTTCTTTGAATTCCTTCATAGATTTAAGTTCTTCTTGCAGGGACTCTATCACTTTCCATAATGCAGAATTGTCAATGTTTTCATGTGTTTCTGTTGGTGTGTGGTCATCCGAATTGGATGAGCTAGAATGATTCTGCTTTGTTGGAGTCATAATTCCTTGATTTCTATTTTTTTTGACCTTTCGCCATTGGATGCATTTAGCTGTCTGTTTTCTGTGCTTGGAACCACAGTGGATGATTTGGTGCAGGGGATGAGTTACTTGGCTATCTGTCGTTGCTTACAGGGGGATTTCAAGGTCTCTGTGGTTTTAATCGCCTGAGGCACTGTGAGCTGGTGCAGCCTATTCCCAGGTTGTGAGTAATGGACCAGGATTGTTTCACTGCTCCCAATTCAGACTTCCCTATGTTGCACTCTGAGTTATCAGCCTGTAATGGTTCTGATAGCATGGGCCTGTTTTCCCAGGCACAGATTCTGTGGGCTTTGTTTGTCGTCCCGGAGGCTGACAGGGTCTGGCTCCACACCTAATATGTCTGGATTTTCCAGGATACAGCTATGGTCCCGATTTCTGGTTTCTCTCTAGGCTTCTCGCCACAGGGCTGGACTCTGTGCCTGATTCCCTTCCTGTCTGCGCCGCCACGGGTCCCGTGGGTACCCCAAGCCCCGGATCCTCCGGCTGCCTGAGTGGACCTCTCGTCCCAGCAGCTCAGCCGTGGGTGCACGGATCCCTGGCCCCGCCCACACCTGTCTCTCTCCCCAGATGACCTGCCGTGGGTTCGTGGGGATTTGGCCCTGCCAGCTGTGCTCCCTCCCCAGCTGCGCTACCGTCAATGTGCGGCTTTCGCCCCCCCCCTCCTTTGTGTTCCCAGCTTCCCGCGCTCTCTTGGAACCTCCCGCCCTCCGCTTCACGAGCGGCTGCGGACCACCCACTGAGTCCCCTGTTTGTTCCTTGCTAAGCCTTCCACTGTCTCGCAAAGTTTTTTAAGTGGGTATAAGTTCAACCTGATGTGTGGGGAGCCCAATAGGCCAGTGATCTATGGCCAAGTGGACCCTGATTCTGCCTGCTGTAAGTTGGGATCGATCTTACCAGGCGCCTCTCCAAATGGGAGTTCCCGAATCCCGGGTTTAGTGGCTGTGAGAGATGGGGAGACTTTGCCCTGGGACTTTTAACAGTCCCTTGGGAGCTGTGAGTGTTCCCGGGAGGGGGGGGGTCTAGCCCCTCCGGTTTTTGCACAGTGCCCAATAACTGTGTTTTTTATGGCTCTTCCCCGCCCCCGCATTCAAAATGCGTCAGTGTAGGTCGCCGCCATCTTGGCCCCGCCTGTATCCCATTTTTTTTTTTTTTTTTTCCGAGACAGGGTTTCTCTGAATATCCCTGGCTGTCCTGGACTCGCTTTGTAGACCAGGCTGGCCTCGAACTCACAAAGATCCGCCTGCCTCTGCCTCCCAAGTGCTGGGATTAAAGGCGTGCGCCACCACCGCCCGGCTATCCCATTTTTTAATTGGGTTATTTGGTTTGTTGTTTAATGTCTTGAGTTCTTTATATATTTTGGATATCAGCCCTCTGTCAAATGTAGGATTGGTGAAGATATTTTCTCACTCTGTAGCTGGCTATTTTGTCCTTTCAATGGTGTCCTTTGCCTTACAGATGCTTTTCAGTTTCATGAGGTCACATTAATTTTTTTTTTGTTTTTTTGAGACAGGGTTTCTCTGTGTAGCCCTGGCTGTCTGGGACTCACTTTGTAGACCAGGCTGGCCTTGAGCTCACAGAGATCCACCTGCCTCTGCCTTCCGAGTGCTGGGATTAAAGGTGTGCACCACCACGCCTGGCTCCATTTATTAATTGTTGATCTTAGTGCTTGAGCTATTTTTGCTCTCTTCAGGAAGTTGTCTCCCGTGCCAATGCATTCAAGGCTATTCCCCATTTACTCTTCTACCAGATTTAGTATATCTAGCTTTATGTTGAGGTCTTTGATCCATTTGGGTTTGAGTTTTGTGCAGGGTGATAGATGTGGATCTATTTGCATTCTTCTACATGCAGAAATCCAGTTAGACCAGCACCCATTTGTTGAAGATGCTTTCTTTGTTCCATTGTATAGTTTTGGCTTCTTTTTCAAAAATAAACTGTCCATAGGTGTATGGGTTTACTTCTGGGTGTTTGATCAAGTCCATTGATCATCTTGTTTATGTCAATACCATGTGGTTTTTATTACTATTGCTCTGTAGTATAGCTTGAAATCAGGGATGGTGATACCTCCAGAATTGTTTTAGAGATCATGTTTTTTTTTTCTATATGAAGTTGAGAGTTGTTCTTTCAATGTTTGTAAAGAATTGTGTTGGAATTTTGATGGGAATTGCATTGAATATGAAGATTGCTTTTGGTAAGTTGGCCTTTTTTTTTTTTTTTACTGTTAATCCTACAGATCCAAGAGCATGGGAAGTCTTTCCATCTTCTGATACCTTCTTCAATTTCTTTCTTCAGAGACTTGAAGTTCTTGTCATACAGATCCTTTACTTGTTGGATTAGAGTTACACCAAGATATTTTATATTATTTGTGGCTATTGTGAAGGGTGCTGTTTCTCTAACTTTTTCTTCAGCCCATTTATCTATCATTTGTATAAAGGAGGGCTACTGATTTTTTTAAGTTAATTTTGTATCCAGACACTTTTCTGCAGGTGTTTATCAGCTGTAGGAGTTCTCTAGTAGAATTTTGGGGGTCACTTATTTATACTATCATATCATCTGTGAATATCGATATTATGACTTTTTCCTTTCCAATTTGTATCTCTTTGATCTCCATTAGTTGTCTTATTATTCTAGCTAAAACTTCAGGTACTATATTGGATAGCTACGGAGAGAGTAGGCAGCCTTGTTTTATCTATGATTTTAGTGGAATTGCTTTAAGTTTCTCTCCATTTAATTTGATACTGGCTATTGGTTTGCTGTGTATTGCCTTTATTATGTTTAGGTATGGGCCTTGTATCCTTTATCTCTCCAAGACTTTTATCATGAAGGGATGTTGGATTTTTGTTAAGGACTTTTTCAGCATCTAATGAGATGATCATGTGTTTTCTTTCAGTTTGTTTGTATGGTGGATTACATTGATGGATTTTCATATGTTGAACCATCTCTGTATCCCTGACATTGCTGGAGAGCTCTGATGCTAGAGAGTTCTTACGCTAGAAATGACGAATAGTTTGTATCATCTGATGGAAAAAGTGCTTATGAAATGAAGGCCGGGTCTCCCTGAGGCCTAAAGGAGCTGGTGAGCAGAGAAGGCCTCAGCAAAACAGCAAAAGGCCAAGGACTAAACCCTATGGCACAGCTTTTGTTTAGAGGGGTTCGACCAATCCAAACAATGGCCTGAACAGAACTGTGGCCAGCTTCAAAGACTGAGGCAGAACGGCAGAGTTGCTGATACAAACTGAATAAGTTGGCTTACAGATGGCTGAGGTCTCCCAGAGAGAAGAAAGCCTGAAGCCTCATTTAAGGTAAAGCCGCCATAGCCAGTTTACCCTAAAGGACCTATGTCTGAGATATATTCCTGAAGAAAGACTGTTGACTAAGTGCCTTAAAGAATCTACCCCAGAGACTGTGTTCCTGACGACTGAGGACCTGCCCCAGAGACTGTATCCTTCTAAAAGGTTATGAAAATAGTTGTTATAGTTGTCAATAGGTTTAGTGGTTAGGTAACATGGGCTGTAGTCATTCATAGGGCTAATAGTTAGGCAAGTGTTTATATTTGTTATAAGTGTTTATAGTTATTAATAAATACATATTGAATAATTAAAAAGGTTTGACTTCAGTTTTATGCCCCTACTCCTCTTTGGTATGTTTGCTTCTTTTTGTTCTAGAGTTTTCCGGTGTGTCATTAAGTTGCTAGTATGGAATCTCTCCAAGTTCTTTATGAAGGCACTTAGATGAGCTTTCTCTTAACACTGCTTTCGTTGTGTCCCTTAAGTTTGGGTATGTTGTGCCTTCAATGAATTTTTAGAAAGTCTTTAATTTCTTTATTTCTTCCTTGACCCATTGGTCATTAATTAGAGAGTTGTTCAGTTTCCATGAGTTTGTATACTTTCTGTTGTTTCTGAAGTCAAGCTTAAGATATAGGGGGTTATTTCAATTTTCTTGTATCTGTTGAGACTTGTTTTGTGACTGAGTATATGGCAAATTTTTTTAGAAGGGTCTGTTAGGTGCTGAGAAGAAGGTATATTGTTTTGTGTTTGGGTGAAATGTTCTGTAGATGTCTGTTAAGTCCATTTGATTCATAACATCTGTTAGTTTCATTATTTCTCTATTTAGTTTATGTCTGGATGACCTGTCCATTGGTGATAATGGATGTTGAAGTCTCCCACTATTAATGTGTGGGGTTTAATGTGTGATGTAAGCTTTATTAATAATTCTTTTACAAACGTGGATGCCCTTGCATTTGGGGCATAGATAATCAGAATTGAGATTTCATCTTGGTGGATTTTTCTTTTGATGAGTATGAAGTATCCTTCTCCATCTCTTTTGATCAATTTTGGTTGAAAGTCTATTTTATGACATATTAGAATGGGTAATCCAGTTTGGTTCTTGGGTCTGTTTGCTTGGAAAATCTTTTTCCTGCCCTTTACTCTGATGTAATGTCTACCTTTGTTGCTGAGGTGTTTCTCTTTTAAGCAACATAAGGGTAGATTTTGTTTTTGCAACCATTCTGTATCTTTTTATTGGAGAATCAAGTCCATTGATATTGAGAGATGTTAATGACCAATAATTGTTAATTCCTGTTATTTTGATGTTGTTGCTGCTGCTGGTGTGTGTGTTTCCTTTCTTTTGGTTTTACTTCTATGAAATTATTTATTTCCTGTGGTTTTTTTTGGGTGTAGTTAACCTCCTTGTGTTGGCGAGTTTCTTCAGGTATACTCTGTAGTGATGGATTTGTGAAAAGATATTGTTTAAATTTGGTTTTGTCATGGAATATCTTGTTTTCTCTATCTCTATATACCTATGGTGGTTGAAAGTTTTGCTGGTTATAGTAGTCTGTGATATAGTATCTGTGGTCTCTTAGAGACTATGAAACATCTTCCCAGGCCCTTCTGGCTTTTAAAGTCTCTGTTGAGAAGTCGGGTGTAATTCTAATAGGTCTGCCTTTATATGTTATTTGGCCTTTTTCTCTTGAAGCTTTTAATAGTCTTTCTTTGTTCTTACATTTAGTGTTTTGATTATTATGTGGCAGGGGGATTTTCTTTTTTGGTCCAATCTATTTGGTGTTCTGTAAGTTTCTTCAGTTGGTAGAGCATGAGATTCTTAATCTCAGGATCGTGGGTTTGAGCCCCATGCTGCCACCTGTAACAGAATATTTTTATTTAAAATACTTATATTTATTAGTACTTAACAAATATCTATAAAATGCCTATATCCTATAACCTAATATCTAATATCTAAAACGTAATACCCATAAACACTTAATAGCTAAGAATATTTAATCAACCCCACTTTAATGTTCTTGAAAGGATATTAAAATTTGCTAACGCAGGTCCACTTGGGCATCTTGGTTAAGAGTACAGCTCTGGGCCGGGCGGTGGTGGCGCACGCCTTTAATCCCAGCACTTGGGAGGCAGAGGCAGGCGGATCTTTGTGAGTTCGAGGCCAGCCTGGTCTACAAAGCGAGTCCAGGACAGCCAGAGATATTCAGAGAAACCCTGTCTCGAAAAACCAAAAAAAAAAAAAAAAAGAGTACAGCTCTGGCAATTACAGCAGAATTCTCTTCAGTTTGATTCAGCTCCTTCTGTGCTTAGCTGTGCAGGTTTGTGTGATCAGTTCCACAGTCTCATTAGTTCGTGTGTTATTCACGGGTCAGGATTTAAAGTCTATAATAGCAATTCTCTGGCATCTGCCAGTCTCAACTTTATCCTCTGCCCAAGCTCACTTCAGGCTTTGCTCATTCATTAGCATACCTTATGCTGTTTTGATTCTGTTGCCGATTGCTATAAGTTTCTTCAACTTAAAGTTCTTTGCTCAGGCTATTTTCTCATGTCCTTAGGGCATAAGGCCTACATTGCTTAATCTCCAGTGCCCTTTGTTCATTTTCTCTATCATGGGGCAAGAGAGATTCATGTGAAGCTCCCAAGTTTATATAGGGGGTTGTCTCATGGTCTTCTAAATGTCCTGTGAATTTTCGCAATCTCTTGAGAGAACTTGCAATTCCCACAACTTTTGCCACACCTCCACTGGGGGCCCTTCTAAGGCCTCAGTCCAATCTGGACTCTGCCCATTTTGTAAGGCTACTAGCAGCTGAAACCAATTGCTATTTAGTCCATATGCTGCCATGCCAAGTGCCCACAAGTGCCAGGTTGATTTTCTTGTCCTTGAAGAATTCTACTCTAAGTCTAACCTATTACACTTCTTGTATGTTTATAGGCATCTCTATATTTAGGTTAGGGAAATTTTCTTCTATGATTTTGGTGAAAATATTTTCTGGGCCTTTGAGCTGGAATTCTTCTTCTATTCCTACTATTCCTAGGTTTGATCTTTTCATAGTGTCTCAAATTTCCTGGATGTTTTGTGTTGGGGTACATTGTGTCAAGTTGTGTCTCTGTTGTTCCTCACCTACCTAAGGCATTCTCTGATTGGCTTTAATAAAACAATCTGATGGCCAATTAGCTGGGCAGGAAGTGGAAGATGGAACTTCATGGGAGGGGTAAGGAACTCTGGGAAGAAGAAAGAGGAATGTCTTTCACTAGGAGACATGAGAGGAGACAATGTGACTAGGGGCCTGAAAGGTAGATAGCTATGTGGCTGGATGAGGCTAGGTGGTCAGGTTAACTTAGATGAACTAGTTAAGAGTCTGCCCAGCTAAGGCCTAAACTTTGAAAAAGTAAGAGATCTTGGCGTCTTTATTTTTATGACTGAAGGGCCACCAGGGTCCTACAACAAAATGGTGCCCTACTTATGGCAATTAGAATATAAACTTACAGCATGAGAAGGCCCAGGTGAAAGGTGGAGGAAAAGTCAGGCTACCTGAACAAGAGGCTTGGTCTCTTAAAAAAAAAAAGAATGAAAGCAGACCAAAGTCTCAGGCATGCCTGGAAGGTAAAATGCTTCCCAGAACGATATGGAATGAGCAGCTGTGAAGGAGGTTTCCTAGCCAAGGAGCAGGAAACTACAGAGAGACAGTATGGAAGGTAGCTTTTTAAGAAGCCCCTACTGAATTTAAAAGCCAGTGGAGGGTAACAAACAGAGGCTGCGTTGTAGTCTCTCTTGGACTAGAGCCTGAGGGCATAGTAGCTGGGACTTCCTCCAAGCACAGCATGGTTAAAAGCACACTAGAGAGATCTAGACCTGAAGCCATGGGTGAAGGCCTGAAGGTGAGCAGAAGTGCAGCAGGTTGGAGAGGCCTAGCCAGGGTCAGCAGAAGGTGGAACCAGGAACCCTGAGTTGTCTAAACAGCTAGGGTGGATCTAGGATAGCATAAGCTACAAACTAAAAAGGCCCAGGCATCTGAACTGGTAGGGAATTGAGTTTAAAAAACAATAAATTAAAAGGACACATGGGCTCAAGATCGCCAGTGGAGAGGAGCCCCCAGATGGCAGTCCGTGGCTGTTTAGAGCTGGGACAGCAGAAAGGCTCAGGTTGAGTATCATACTACTCTGAACATCCAGCCAGTCTTCTTTTTTTTTTTTTTTTGGTTTTTCGAGACAGGGTTTCTCTGTGTATCCTTGGCTGTCCTGGACTCACTTTGTAGACCAGGCTGGCCTCGAACTCACAAAGATCCGCCTGCCTCTGCCTCCCAAGTGCTGGGATTAAAGGCGTGCGCCACCACCGCCCAGCTCAGCCAGTCTTCTTAAAAATGTGCGTTTCCACAGAAAGGCTAATGGCAGCTCAGCCTAGTATGAAATACAGAATCAAGATCCAAACCTCTAAGCAGATGCAGTAAGCTTAAAATTGAGCTTGAGCACTAAAGATAGGGTAATGTTTAAATAAAGTTAAATACAGGCAAGGATGTTAAAAGAGAAAAATAGCCAGGCGTGGTGGCACACATCTTTAATCCCAGCACTTGGGAGGCGGAGGCAGGTGGATCTCTGTGAGTTCAAGGATAGCCTTGTCTACAAAGTGAGTCTGTAACAGTCAAGGATACACAGAGAAACCCTGCCTTGAAAAACAAACAAACAAACAAACCCAAAACAAAACAAAACAAAACCCCCCAAAACAAAAACAACAACAACAAAAAAAAGAGAAAAATGGAAGGATAGACATATCAAGTTAGAATAAAAAAAGAACAAAAACAAACCAAAAACAGAAGGATAGATATATCCACAAAGAATGTAAATCTCTGAGGAAAGGAGAAAAAGAAAAAAAAATTAAACACATGCCTTTGATCCCAATACTTGGAAGACAGACAGAGACAGATAGCTCCCTTATGAATTTGAGGCCAGTCTGATTTACAGAACAAATCAGGGACAGCCCAGGCCACACAGAGAAAGCCTGTCTCAATAAGGATAAATCTCTGAGGGGGTCAAAACCACATGACTTTGATCCTAATACTTGGGAGACAAAGATTGAGACAGATAGGTTCCTTGTGAATTTGAGGCCAGCCTGATCTACAGAACAAATCTAGGACATTTCAGGCTATACATAGAAACACTGTCTCAATAAAAATAATAAATACATATCATTGTAGAAGAGGATATGTGGACTCCATACAGTCTTGTTTTGAATTGTCCACATGAAAATGGTTATATGTTCAAAGGTAATGGTGGTATTGTAATCCTCTTTAAGAGAGGTCAAAATGGTGCAGACCTGGATAGAAAAGGGGCTGTTAGATTGGATCATTCTATACCTAAAATGACTTCAAACTGCAGGACCACGTAACTGTGTTACACTGGGAAAGAGATTTGTGTTTGTGTCAACAGGAAAGAAGAAAGGCATTGGATTCTATCCAAAGTAATAAAGATCAGATTTGACAGAGAAAGACCTCATGAAGGTCTTGGCTACAGACAGAAAGAAAGAAATCAAGAGGAAAAACAGGATAGGTGATATATATATATACTGGTCCCTCCACATGGAACAGGTCTGAAACTGATTGGGACATGTAGAGATCCCCAGAACTTCAGCTGGTGAATCAATCTTTGGCTACAAAAGTCCTCAGGATTCATCTTGTTATCCTCTCATATGGCATGGATGGAGATTTATATTTCAGTTTTGGTTACAATCCAAACTAGCTTAAGAAAGACAGATGTTTCTCACCTGCTCAAACAAAGAGCAGAAAATTCAACTTTAACTGATCTATGCACACTGCACATTCCATACATTGTGGTTATAGAAATGTATGTTACCTTTAAAAGTTCATGTGTTTTCAGAACAAAAGGATAAAATACCAGTAAAACTGGAGCAGGACCTAACAATATTCATCCTAGAGGATGCTGAGATGCTGACATACTTGTTCCAGCATCCTGTTTCATCCAGCCGAACAGACTGATCCAGTCAGGACTTCAAATAAGCCTGAACTTTCTCAGGATACAGAGATTGGACAACAAATGCCACAGCTACCTTTTCAAGACTTAACCATTTCCCCAATTTCCCTTGGGACCCTAAAAAGGAATCCTATGCCCCAAATCAGCAGGAAAGAATTTTAAAAAAATGATGTTCCATTTCCTTAAGGCCGGGTGGACAGGTTCTGGTCATTCTATTGGGTGATGGATGTTTGTGGTTACAAGTTATTTTATGATCTTTTTCAGAGATAAAACAAGATATAGGAGCTTAGACTCAGGTATTTCTCTCTTTCCTTTTCTCTATCCTACTGTCTTTCTTAGATAAAGGGAAAGGGTTGAGAAGGGAGGATATAGGAATATTATATAGAATGACATGATAAAAGGGTAGGTTATTGAATCTACTCTTCAACTCAGCTATTGGTATTCTAAAATAAGGTTATCTTTGTTTACATTGATATGGATTATCATTTATTGATACAGGTTTAAGGTTTTCATTGGTATAAATCTTTGCATATTGATACAAAAATTAAGGTTATTTTTGTTACAACAGTTATGTTTCAACTCTTTTTTTTTGTTTTTGAGATAGGGTTTCTCTGTGTAGCCCTGGCTGTCCTGGAGTCACTTTATAGAGCAGGCTAGCCTTGAACTCACAAAGATCTGCCTGCCTCTGCCTCCTGAGTACTGGGATAAAAGCTGTGTGCCACCATGCCCAGCTATTACAGACAGCTGTGAACTGACATGTGTATGTTGGGATTTGAACTTGGGTCCTTTGGAAGAGCAGCCAGTGCTCTTAGCCACTAAGCTGTCTTTCTAGCCCCTATGTTTCAACTCTTGAATAAGGTATTGGACCTTTGTAACTCATTTAAAACTGCGATGTTATTATAATTGATACATATGATTATTAGGGTGGCATTGTTATCACTTAACCCATAATTTAAAATAAAGAGACTTAAAGAAATGTTAGATTTTAATATAGCCTTGTAGAACTGGAATTGGGCAGATCCTAACCCTCTAAGATAACTTCTCAGCCAAAACCCCCATAAGTACTTGCACACATTCATTTGGGCTGTTTCCCTCCATGCCATAATGATCCCCCAGGCCATGTGGAGTTCTGGTCCACCTAACCTATGATGACCATCCTCGCCTTCTTTTCCTTTACTTCCTTGTACTCCTGGTGCTTCTCTCTCTCCTGCTGCTTCTGACTCCCCAAGCCCACAAACCTTGGCCCTGCCTACCTCTCCCTGCTTAGCATAGTGTCAGTAATTTATTCTCCAATCAGGGAATATTTTGGGAGGCAAGAGTTACAAATGTCATTTTGGGTGAGTGTCAGCTTGTACAGTAACAAAGACAGGGGATAAGCAATTAACATTTGTATACAGGCAGCATAAGACAAATCAGAATTCCCCCTTTTTGT
Source organism: Lophiomys imhausi (assembly GCA_907164525.1). NCBI lineage: Eukaryota > Metazoa > Chordata > Mammalia > Rodentia > Muridae > Lophiomys > Lophiomys imhausi. The sequence continues at coordinate 440,488 of CAJQZJ010006348.1, read as the reverse complement.
CTAAATAAAAAGGTCTTTCTCTCACAAAATAAACCTCATACAGTAATAGCAAATATGAAACAATCATGAAGACTATCATGCAACAAATACATTTACAATGTCTAGTCCATTGTATTTGGCAACCTTGGAGAAAGTCCTCTATTATCTATCCAATCATAGAGAGTCCAGAGTTCTGAACCTAAATACTTTTCTATTATAGTTTGTATTTAATAACCTATAAATTCTATTTAGACCTAAAAGTACCTTTTAAAAACATTTTCTAAATCCTAAACAACTTAAGCCTAATATGAGACTAAACTATTTAGTCTTCAACCCTATCAGAGACTTAAGAAGGGATAAAATTATTATCTGAATAAGTAGGAAGTGAAGGCAAGCAGCTTCCAAAACTATAGAATTGAAAGTACACTGCCTGGACAGTCCCAAATATTTTTCTATACTGTTGGAGCATCTTTAGCCTTCTAGCCCAGTAAATCTCACAGACTTGTGAAGCAGGAAATATGAAGGGCTTTCCTATCCTGTCTTGGCAGAGCTAGGCTGTCTGTCCACTTACCTGCATCCAAGATTAGTCCATTTTTGGACACCATAATGTCTGTTGAGAGAGCAGGGGCACTCTTGCCCAGTAGAAGCTATCTCCTCATGAAGATCTTTTGATGCTCATCAACTTCTTCCAAGTCAGATGGGTGCTGTCAAGAGATGATATGTATTAAGTCAAAGAATTCATAAAATAATAATAAAAATCTTTAAGTATCATACTCTGTAGGCCTCTGAGGTTTTTGAAAGCATCTATCTATATTTATATAGTATGCAGTCATAACTATCCATCTACAGTAAATTTGAATAGGCAAGTGTTACTTATTTCTAGTTATTTACTATCTGTTTAACCTAGGAAGCATACTTCTGTGATAAACTCGACTAGTATCTGATATGGCTATGAGTTTGATTGGCTAACAATTAACATCTTAAATAGATTACAATAGCAGCTTATTAAAAGGACTGGAAGTAAATCTTGTATTTATAAATGAATTGTATAGGCACAATACCTACATAAGAGTTGAAACATATCTATATATGTGTACCAAAAGTAACCTTAAAGCTGGGTGTAGTGGTGCATACCTTTAATCCCAGCACTCAGGAGACAGAGGCAGGCAGATCTCTGTAAGTTCAAGGCCAGCCTGGTCTACACAGAGAAACCCTGTCTTGAAAAAGCAAAAATAAATAAATGAATAAAAATAACCCCCCAAAACCTTAAATATGTATCAATATACATAATCTATACCACTGAATCAAAAATAACCTTATTTTTATATCAATATATAAAATTCTATACCAATATATCAAAAATAACCTTATTTTGAGAATAACAATAGCTCTAAATTGAAGAACAGATTCAATAGTCTACCCTTATATCCGATTTTTTTTGTTGTCATTTTTTGTTTTTTGAGACAGGGTTTCTCTGTATAGTAGCCCTGGCTGTCCTGGACTCACTTTGTAGACCAGGGTGGCCTCAAACAGAGACCTGCCTGCCTCTGCCTCCCGAGTTCTGGGATTAAAGGCATGTGCCCCCACGCCTGGCTTCTACCTTTATATCTTATTATTTCTATACTATTCCCATTTGATATTTCTATTTTCATTTTCTTTTCAACCTGAGTTTAAGTTTCTATATTATTTTTCCTCTGATCAAGACTATTAATAATTTATAACCAACCCCTTTATGATAACAAATATCTCTAATCCATTAGAACAACCAAAATTTATCCACCCAACTCAAGGGAATGGGATGTTATTCTTCTTGAAATTTTCTTCCTGCTGATTTTGGGGCACAGGATACCTATTTAGGGACCCAAATAAAAATGGAAAAAAATGGTTAAGCAAGTTAATAGTAATATTTGTTGTTTAGTCTTTTTTTTTTTTGAGACAGAGTTTCTCTGTGTAACAGTACTGGCTGTCCTAGATCTCCCTTTGTAGACCAGGGTGGGCTCTAACTCATGGAGATCCACTTGCCTTTGTCTCCTGAGTCCTGGGATTAAAGGTGTGCACCTCCATGCCCAGTTTGTTGTCCAGTCTTTTAAATGTTGAAAATGTAGGCTTAAATGAAGTCCTGTCTAGAACAGTTTGAAAGGCTGAACCAATTAGGATTCATAGCTTTCTTTGAAGCTGTCTTAGAAGTAAGCTTGTATTGAACAGCAACTGAGGCAGTCTCTGAGGTTGGATCATATGGGATACTGGAATGATCAGCTGCATCAAGGCTGTCTCTGTTCCATTGGTGCCTGCTTCTTTTGTTCTGAAAGTATGTAATTTCTTAAAGTAACAAAGTTCTGTAATTATAAAAAGGTATGTGATGTGAAGGATGCACAGATCAATTAAGGATGTTTTTCTGCTCTTTGTTTGAGCAGAAGAAACATTCATCTTTCTTTAAGCCAGTCTGGATTGTAATTTAAACTGCAATACCAACTTTTATCTATGCCATTAAAAGAATGGCATGATAAATCCTGAGGATTTTGTAGTCAAGGATCTATTGGTCCTGTAAACTTAAAGTACTGGCTGGAGATTTTTATATGTGCCAGTCAGTTTTAGAGTTATTCTATATAGAAGGAATTAACATATACATTACCCAATTAGTCTTTTGAATTTTCTTTCTTTGTCTGTAGCCAAGAACTTCAGGAGGTCTCCCTTTGTCAAATTTAATCCTTATTATTTTGGATAGAATCCTGAGCCTTTTCTTCTTTCCTGTTGACATAAACAGAAAGCTTCTCTCCCAAAATGACATGCTATTGTCTAGCAGTTTGAAATCATTATAGATATAAGTTGATTAAATTTAGCAGTTCAATTTTTATTTAGGTCTGCTATATCTTGATTTCCCTCAAAGGGGATGAACAATACTATCATCATTACCATTTTCATCACCATATATATAATCATTTTCATATTGATAAATCAGCATAAGACTGTATGGAGTTTAAGCATCTCCTGTACAATGATAAACATTTGTTAAACTTATTGAGACAGAGTTTCTCTGTGTAGCCCAGGTTGCTTTGGATTTGCTCTGTAGAGCTTTGTAGATTAGGCTGGCCTCAAACTCAAAAGGGACCTTTTTGTCTTTTGTCCTTGTCTCCCAAGTATTGTGATCAAGGCATGAATTTAGTTAATTGAATTATAAAATTAATTATTTTGTTAGTCTGAGTTCCATCAGTTTTTCTGATCTCCCATGGGGAGCCCCACACTTAAGGAGATCAGTCAGTAGCTCAGAGTATTAAGGCATTCAGAGCCTCTGTGATTCTGTTGTCCTTTGTCCTGAGCAGGGATTGGTGGAGGCTAACCTTTAGGACTTTAAAGAGACAATGGCTCTCTGAATCTGCTGTGGTTTTGGGCAGTTTAGACTATATCTGCAGGCATCAGGAGCTAGTCCCATCTGTCTCCGCAGTCTTTGGGAAGGTCCCAGCAGCAGCTGCCCATGAGTTGCACCTTTGTTGAAGAGCAGTGCTTCAGAAGATTCCGGGCTGGCGTATTCTGAAGACTCCACCTTGCCTGTTTTGGACTCATTTCCAGCTGTAGCTCTGTGTTTATCAGATGTTTGACCCCTCCCTCTGTGGCCATTGCTGTTTTTTGGGAGTCAAGTCCACCGGCAGTTGCTGCCACATCTGTGAAATTCCCTGGTCAGTGGAAGAAAGCATTTGAAGCCTGCCTGCCTGCTCTCTGAAGTGTGCAACCACTGCTAAGGAAATGTTTCTCCCCTGCCCTTCCAGCAGCTGTAGCTAAGGTGGCCTGTGTATCTTTTAGTAGCTGAGAGAGAATAGGGCTCTTCCAGGCATAGTAGTCTGGTGGATCCCAAGCAGCATTTTTGTCAGTATAAAGAGCAGAGGGCTGCATAGCAGAGTCTGGGGCCATTTAGAATGTAGCTCTTTCCTCCCTCTCTACATTATGACTAAGTATGATTTTTAGTGGTGTGGATAGTGTGAATCTCATTGGGTGCCATCTGTTGCGTGAAATATTAATATTTATAATTGATACATATGATTCCTAAGGCAGTGGAGTTAATCTTTAACCCACTATATTCTAAATAAACACACAAAAGCCTGTTGGATTTTAATATAGCCTTAAGCACTGGGACTGGGAAGATCTTATCCTCTAAACTAACCTCCCAGCCAAAATCCCCATAAATATTTTCACATGTTCCAATTGGGTTGTTTTCTCTCCATGATATGGCAATCCTCTGAGCAGCCTCCTTTTGGCCACATGTGTTTCTCATCTTCCATCTTAACCCATGTTGTCTGCTCCTTCTCTTCCCCTCTCTCTTCTCTTCTTGTGCTTCTCTCTCTCCTGCTGCTTCTCTGATTCCCAAGCCTGAGAACCTTGGCCTGCCCCTCTCCTTTGGATAGCCCAGGCTACAGGCAACTTTATTCAACCAAGCAGTGAAATGGATTAGCAGGTGTGGTGAGCCGCAACCCTAAGATGGCGCCTGGCTTGATGCCAGAAAGCTCAAGCTTAGCTGTAAACAAGCCTTAGTTGGTAGCAGCTGCCTAGCCCGGTGTGCTTCCTCCTCTTGTGAGCCTATCTTGGATCACCAGGTGGCATGATCTGATTGGGTTTGAGTAGACATATAAGGGCTTGGGGGAGGAGAAGCAGAGACACAAGCAGAGACACAAGCAGAGACACAAGCAAGGATTCGGAAGACTGTTTTCAAGGGAACTGAATAAACTGCTTGAGAAGAGCTTTTGCGAGTTGCGTCGTTCTTGCTGGTCGAGAGGGACGCGACAAGTGGTGGCCCATACGGGGAACCAGAAAAGACTCAGAACTCTTGCAGTCAGGGGCAGTGCACTGGTAAGTTCCCGGGATAAATTGGGACAATAAAGTTTCGCGGGAAGTTGCGAACTAAAGGTAAAGTTTCGCGGGAAACTGCGAACCGAAAATAAAGTCTCCGGAGGGAGCAATAAGGACCTCGGTAAAGAGGCAATAAGGTCTCTGGAGGGAGCAATAAGGACCTTGATAAAGAGGCAATAAGGTCTCCGGAGGGAGCAATAAGGACCTCGGTAAAGAGGCAATAAGGTCTCCGGGAGGGAGCAATAAAGTTCCGTGATTCGGACGAGTAGAAGACACAACTGGCAGAGCAAGGTGAGGAAAGCAGAGAGTGCCTCACAGAAATGGAGCGAATGCTGGCCTTGCTGGCCTTTATCAGTTGCTGGGATAAGCTTGGGAGAGATCTAGATTTTGCCTGGGAGCAAGGTACATTGCAGGGAGGAGCACGGCCTATTTGGAGACTTGTTCGTAGTTGTTTAGGAGATCAGAGATATTGCAAGGCCGTGGAAAAGGGACAAGAGGCATTAGAGCAGTTAAAAGAGGAGCGCTTGGTCAAATCTGGGAAAGATACTTCGGAAGAGGATAGCTCAGAGTCTGAAGAGGAACTTGAAATGTTAGCAAGGGAAATGGAGAAGTCATCTTTGAGGAAGAGTTCTGACTGCACCCGGATAGAGCCCTCAGTCCGGGGCCGCCTGTGTTGGCGCCGCCTTCATATAATGAGACTTCCCCTCCGAGTGGTCCTAGTGGGCGGTCATTCTGTCCAAATGTCTGGAGGGAAGTCAGACATGAGCTGTACTACCCTGTCTTTCAGGATGGAGGGGGAAATCGTTATCATGAACCCCTCGATTTTAAGGTAATTAAAGCACTTGTTGAGTCTGTCCGCACTTATGGGATTAATGCTGCTTTCACTGTAGCTCAGGTGGAAGCTCTTAGTCATTATTGCATGACTCCTAGTGACTGGATGAGCCTGGCACGTGCCTGCTTGTCCTCTGGGCAGTATTTAGATTGGAAGGCTTTCTTGATTGAGTTTGCTAATGAACAAGCTGCTGCTAATTGTGCAGCAGGAAACCCAGCCTGGGATGTGGACATGCTTCTTGGGCAAGGTCGATATGCTCAACAACAAACTGGGTATCCGGTTCAGGTGTTTGAGCAAATCAATTTAATCGCAACCAGAGCTTGGAAATCATTGCCTAACAAAGGGGAAGTGAATGGCAATCTAACCAAGGTTATTCAGGATTCCCTGGAGCCTTTCTCAGACTTCGTGGCTATAATGGTTGAAGCAGCTGGAAGGGTATTTGGAGACCCTGATTTGGCAATGCCCTTAATTAAACAACTTGTGTATGAGCAATGTACAAAGGAGTGTAAAGCAGCTATCACCCCTTATAAGAACAAGGGGTTGGAAGCCTGGATGCCTCAGTGCATACTGCCGCTACCTTGAATGATTTGTCAGCCAATGTAGCCATGGCCTTGGATGTATTGTGGCAGATGGCCCAGATTGGCTGTGAGTGGAAAATGACTGGATTGTGTGTGACCTCTGTGCCATATCAAAATTATACTGTAGCTGCAAATTTGTCTAAGCAACTCTCTCAGTATCTTACAGGAAATTGGTCTGGCGAGTTTGATAAGCTGATGCAGAATCTGAGAACTGCCATCGTGCATGTGAATTCCACCCGGGTTGATGTCTCTGTTGCTGAAGGACTGTCAACATGGATCCTCCGAGCCATGAATCATCTGAAGGAATGGGCGGGAATGGGTGCCCTAGGAGGCATGCTCTTCCTAGTCAGTTTCATTGCCCTATGGTGTATCTGTAAGATGAGGATTTCACAGAGGAGAAGTAATGCCATGTTGGTGCAAGCCTTTGCTGCCTTGGAGGCTGGACAGCCGCAAGCTTGGTTGACTGTCCTAAAGGACTAAGCTATCATCACGCTCAGGATGCGAGGCTAAGCACTGCACTTGGGGTTAGCTTCTAGCGACTTCAAGAAGGGCATGTTTGATTGCATATGGGTTGGTATCCCAGTTTCCCATCTCTGAGAAAAAGATACCGGACGGATATGGCACCAGCCTGGTTGGCTACTGGGCGTGGGGTCATTACAATGTCCTTTACATGCATATCAGAGATCAGACCTCTACCCTTGCCTTTTGCGTTTTAAAACAAAAAGGGGGATCTGTGGTGAGCCGCAACCCTAAGATGGCGCCTGGCTTGATGCCAGAAAGCTCAAGCTTAGCTGTAAACAAGCCTTAGTTGGTAGCAGCTGCCTAGCCTGGTGTGCTTCCTCCTTTTGTGAGCCTATCTTGGATCACCAGGTGGCATGATCTGATTGGGTTTGAGTAGGCATATAAGGGCTTGGGGGAGGAGAAGCAGAGACACAAGCAGAGACACAAGCAAGGATTCGGAAGACTGTTTTCAAGGGACCTGAATAAACTGCTTGAGAAGAGCTTTTGCGAGTTGCGTCGTTCTTGCTGGTCGAGAGGGATGTGACAAGCAGGTAAAGTTACACAGCATCACTTTGTATATGTAACAATGTCCTCATCTAGGGTGTGACCAGACTTTATGGGGAGCCAGTAAATAACATTAAATTACATAGCAGCACAGGACAAACCATAACAGTGAGGAATTACTGGATCTAAGCAATACCTAAAACTAGCAGGGCAAACTCTATATTCTGTATCTCCCAAAGCCCATCCCCAGTGACACACTTCCTCCTACAAGGTCATACCTACTCCTACAAGGCCATACCTCCTAATCCCTGTCAAGTAATGTCACTTCATAATGAAGAATCATTCAAATATATTAGCCTATGGGAGCAATTCCTATTCAAACCACCACAGCAGAAAAGGAAATAAAAAACAAAGAAGAAATCCTGGCTCTGTTAGAGGCCATATGGATGACAAAAGAGGTAGCCATTGTTCACTGCAAAGGGTATCGCAAAGGGGAATTTCCAGAGGTCCATGGGACTAGTATAGATGACTTGGTTGCCTATAAGGCAGTGCCAGAACCAGTGGGCCCCTCCAGATCTTGGTTATCCTGCCTGAATCTGAATTGCTCCTCCACCCAACCTATTCACAAAAGAAAACAAGTGTGCAAAAAGGGAAGATGCCAAACAGGGGGCAAATGGGCGGTGGTTCTTGCTTGATGGGAGACTCATACTCTATGGTGCTTTTGAAGACAGATGGCTGCCAAACTCCACCAGGCCACCCATCTGGGGGCTACTAAAACTGCTGAGTTGCTCAGTTCCAGATATTATATCCCTCAAATAGATAATCTTGTCAAAGTCATTGTGTCCAGGTGTATCACTTGTGCACAAGTGAACCCCAAAGGAGGAAGAAAAGCCCCCAAGGGATCCGTGCCCCATGAATACCCTAGAGAACCTTGGGAAGTGGACTTTACAGAAATAAAACCTATGGTTCTTGGCTGTAAGTATTTGTTAATTTTCATAGACACTTTCTTTAGATGGGGGACACCTGTCCTATCCAAATGGAGGCAATCTCAGTAGTCACCAAGAAACTCCTTCAATAGTTAATTGCTAGGTTTGGGTTGCCCCTCTCCCTGGGTCTGGTAATGGCTTGGCCTTCATGGGCAGAGTTTCCTAAAATCTGGCAAAGGTACTAAATGTTGATTGGTAAATGTAATTGGTAAACACATTGTGGTGCCTATAGGCCACAGAGTTCAGGGCAGGTAGAAATGATGAATATGACTTGAAAGGATGCTTCAAATACATTATGACCTTGAGAACAGTGAAAATTGAGCCAACCTCCTACATTTTGCCCTCCTAAAGGTCAAGTACACTACATATTGAGAAGAGTTCACCTCACTTGTAATGTATTTGGGAGAACTCTATGCTAAGAGATGTTCATCAGGAGAACTATTAAACTACAAACCATTCCCTCTTCAAGTTCTTAGAGGCCCCTGCAACAGCCCCAGAGGACTGTTCATCAAATGGTGAGAGGCTGTGCTCTTGACCATGTCTGAGTCTGCCCAAAAGTTCAAGCCTAGTAACTTTGTGTGGATAAAGAAGATCCTGACCTTGAGTCAATATGGAAAGGCCCATACCCTGTGATTTTTACCAACCTACAGCGGTGTTGCTGGTGCCACCTGTGGATCCACCACATCTAACTGAAGGAGGCTACAGAGGACAATAAATGGTTATCACCAGATCCTCCAACCCCCTAAAGATAAGACTGACATGGGCCCTATAACTATGCTTATCCTATTTTGTCTTCTTTGTCTCCTCTTGGGAAAGGCCCATAACCCCCATAAACCAAGACTCTGGTGTTGTGATTTGAATAGGTTTGGCCCCCATAGATTCATGTGTTTGAATGCTTGGCCTGTAGGGATTGGTGCTATTAGGAGGTATGGCCTTACTGGAGGAGGTGTGGCCTTTTTAGAGGAAGTTTGCACTATGGAGGTAGGGCTTTGAGGTCTTAAAAGCTCAAGTGTGAAACAAATCCAATCTCCTCCTGGCTGCCTTTGGATCAAGATGTAGAACTCTTGGCTCTTCCAGCACCATGTCTGCTTGCAAGCTGCCATGCTTCTTGCCATTATATTCCTGCCAATGCTTATAATGCCTTTATAAGCATTGCCTTGGTCATGATGTCTCTTCACAGCAATAAAACCCTAAGAAAGACACCTGGGTATGGACATTAAGAAAGACTGGAACTAGGAACTCATAGCCAATCTTTCCATTGAGACCCAATCTACCTTCTAGGTGGAGTTCTGTAAAATAGTACAACCAGAGGCAACTGGGAGAAGAGGCCACAAAGGAGCCACTTTTGGAGAAATAGAGCTCCAGTCTACCCAATACTATGTCCCTGTAAACTGCCAAACGCTGGACATTTACCATTGTGCTCAGTGGGGCTGTTAAACTGAGTTATCCTAGGGGCACACTGATCCCTTCATAATCCTAGAGAGAAAACCAATACAATATAATTTTTCTGGAATCAGGCAATGTAACCCCATATCTATAAAGGTTAGGCCTGACAGAAAACTGAAGGTCATTACTGGGAAACTGGAAGAACCTGGGAAGTCAGCTTGTATGTAAATGGCCAAGACCCATGCAGCAACTTAACTATCCAAAGGAAACCTCCACCTAGGGTCATCTGGCCCATTAGTCCAAACTGGCCCATGTTAGTACCCCCAGAATATGAGTCTCCTAAGATGGCAAGCCCCCTGTCTTAGTTAGGGTTACTATTATCAAAAGGCAAGTTGGGGAGGAAAGGGTTTATACAGCTTACACCTCCACATTGCTGTTCATCACCAAAGGAAGTCAGGACAGGAACTCAAACACTGCAGGATTCTGGAGGCAGGAGCTGATGCAGAGGCAATAGAGGAGTGCTGCTTACTGGCTTGCCTCCCTTGGCTTGTTCAGATGCTTCCTTATAGAACCCAGGTCTACCAGCCCAGGGATAGCACCATCCACAATAGTCTGGGCCCTCCCCAATTGATCACTGAGAAAATGTTTTACAGCTGGATCTCATGGAGGCATTTCCTCAACTGAGTCTCCTTCCTCTCTGATGACTCTAGTTTGTGTCAAGTTGACACAAAACCAGTCAGTACACCCCTAAACTCAAATTTCCCCAGAAATTCATTAGGTAGCCACTGGAGTAAAGGTCCAGGAAGCAGCAGAAGCCATACCATCAGAATTCAGGATGCTGGAAGGAGTGTATTAGTTCCTTAGCCGTTCTCAATGAGCCAGACAGGATGACTGGCTATGCCTGGACCCCAGACCACCATACTATGCTGGGATCAGGACTAATCAAACAATGAACTCCACTCTCAATCCTGACAATTATAAATGGGACCAACCTACAATCCTGGGGGACCTCTCAGGAAAAGGTGCCTGCTTAATGTCAACATGATATCCCTACAATAATTCCCCCTCTACCTCAAGACATAGCCATACCACTTCTGGGTATATATCCAAATGATTCCTCACCAAATCACAAGGAAGTTTCCTCATCTATGTTCATAGCAGCCTTATTTGTAACAGTAAGAAACTGGAAACAACCCAGATGTCCCTCAGCTGAGGAATGGATAAAAAAAACCTGTGGTACATCTACACAATGGAACACTACTCAGCTATCAGAAATAAGGAAATCATGCAATTTGCAACCAAATGGATGGAACTAGAGAAGTTCATCCTGAGTAAGCTAATCCAGACTCAGAAGGATGCACATGGCATCTATTCACTTATAATCAGATTTTTGCCATATAGTGCAGGATAAACTATACTACAACCAATGCACCAAAGGGAACATGAACATAGGCTTTGTTTCCTGTCAATGAGACACTTTGCCCTAGTGGTGCTGCCTTGTAGGCCCCCAGTGTATGAGGAGGCTCTTGGCCTTCATATGACTGCTGAACTGGGGCGGGGGGCTGTTATGCAGGGACACTCCACTCCAAAAGAGTGGGATGGAAGGGTTAATGGGTAGAGGATGGGAGTGTGGGACTGGAAGGGGTGGAAAGAGGACAGTGTGATGGAGATGTAACCTGAAGTAATAAATAAATATTAAAAAAAGATTCCTGTAGCAGTACACAGCTGGTTAACTTCAGAATTGGCAGATGAGTGTATTTCTAGCCCCCATGACCTGGCTTGCTTGCAGTAATGGCTCAACTAAATGTGCATCTACTGAAATGTTTGTGCTGGAGGAGATCCCATTCCTTTGCATCCTTGTGTATGTCATACCATAGGTATTTATAACAGAGAAGAGGGCAAGGACCACTTCTAGGTTCTTGGTTTTCCTGTGTGTGGTGAGCTATCTCCAGTCTTATTTCTCTGTAGGTGGGTGTAGTCTTTTTAAGATCAAGCTATAGGAAGCCAGTTGTGGTGTCACACGCCTTTAATCCCAGCACTCAGGAGGCAGAGGCAGGTGGATATTTGTGAATTTGAGGCCAGCCTAGTCTACAAAGCAAATTCCAGATCAGCCAGAACTACACAGAGAAACCTTGTCTTGAAAAACAAACAAAAAAATCAAGCTGTAGGAAAGCCTATAAGGCATTTTCTTAATTAGTGATTAATGGGAAAAAGGCCCAGATCATTGCAGGTGGGGTTATCCATGGCCTGATAGACCTGGGTTCTATAAAATATCAAATCCCAGCACCCACATGGAAGTTCACACCTGTCTGTAATTGCTGGGTGTGGTGGTCTATGCCTTTAATCCTAGCACTTGGGAGGCAAAGGGAGGGTAGATCTCTGTGAATTCAAGTGGTTTACAAAGTGAGCCCAGGACAACCAGGGATACACATAGAAACCCTGTTTCAAAAAACCAAAAAAAAAAAAATCATGTTGAGGAAGCCAAGAGGAGCAAGCCAGTAAGCAGCACCCCTCCATGGCCTCAACATCAGCTCCTGCCTCCAGGTTCCTGCCCTGCTGGAGTTCCTGCCCTCACTGCTTTTGGTGATGATGAACTGTTATATGAAACTGTGAGTGAAATAAGCCCTCTCCTCCCTAAGTTGCTCCTGGTCGTGGTGTTTCATCACATCAATAGTAACCCTAACTAAGACAAATGGATAGTTTAAACATATAATTGGTTTAAAACTGCAAGCAATAATGAGTAATCTGAAGTAAACTCACTCCTATCCACTATACCTTGGAGGAACATGAGAATACATTCCAAGAAAAATTCAGTGTTCTGAAGAAGCTGAGGTCATAAGACTTGTCTTGTTTTCTTGAAGTGTTTTCACAAGCACTGAAAATTCTCACATGGCTCCATTCTTGAACCATGTTCCAATAGGTAAGGAAAAGAAAATGGAATTCTAAAACAATATTGAGTAACATGAAGGCAAAGAAGCTAAAACACAGAAATGAAAATCAGAACAGAAACCAAATTAGAACATGTATTTACTTCATTATCTGTTCTCTTCAAATACCTCCTCTCGATTCCCTTTGCTCTTTATAATGGACACTTACTCACAACGAAGAATCTGGGAGTGGAGGCTGTGACAGCCAAGTCCCACTTTGTGTTGCTTTATAAGATGTCTCCAGGGACTGGAGAAATGGCTCAGCAGCTAAGCTCACTTCCTGCTTTTGCACCCATGTTTGGGTACCTCACAACCGTCCAAACTCAAGTTGCAGAGGATCCAGTATCTTGTCCTTTTTTAGCCTCCTGAAAACACACACACACACACACACACACACACACACACACACACACACCTGAAACAAACAAACACATTTTTATTAGATGTCTGTAAATATGTTTCTGAATCATGTTTATCCCTGATAGAGTGTCTTCTCAAAGTTTCCATTGAGATCACCTTCAGGCTCCACAGAACATTTACTTACTTAATTGATTATTTTTTTAAATTAAAAATTATTATTATTATTAGTTTATTTGAGACAGAATTTCTCTATATAGCCTTGGCTGTCCTAGAACTCGCTCTGTAGATGAGGCTGTGAACTCACAAAGATCTGCCTGACTCTACCTCCCAAGTGCTAGGAATAAAGGTGTGCTCCACCACTGCTCAGCTACTTTTTTATTTTTTGTTTTTTGTTTTTCAGATGGTCTTACTGTGTATCCCTGTAACAGAATATTTTTATTTATAACACTTATATTTATTATTACTTAACAGACACATATAAAATACCTAAATCCTATAATCTAAAACCTATATTCTATCTAAGAACACCCTAATACCTATCTACGAACACTTAACTAACCCTATCTTAGTTTTCTTAAAAGGATATTAATATTCTTAGCATAGGTCTGTGCAGGGTAACTTGGTTTTAGGGCAGTCCCAGCAGGCAGTCCCTTTCAAAGCTTAGTGTCCACTTGGGCCAGTTTGTATGACCAGTTTTGCCAGAGCTAATTTCAACCTCTAAATTGTGGCTAGTTTATGAGACCGGTCTATTTTATCTGCCAAACTTGAACTTGGCTTCCTCCATCAGCTGAGATTTTCTTCCACAATCTCCTTGACCCCACATAGGCCTAACAGCCTAAAGTTTTTCCGAGCAGCTTCCAAGGGCTTCTGAACTCTGCCCGCTTTGCTGCTAGCCTTACTAGGCTGAATTACGGCAAAGGGTCTTTCTCGGGCTAACTTGCAGTGAAAAGTTTTTCTCTCTTGGACACTTTCAGTTTATTGCAGCCCAATGGCTTGAGGATGCCATACTTTGCTGTGCGCTTCTCCAGCACGTTTTTTCAGCTCATGAGGGCAAGGAGAAGAGAGAGGCCACATGGAGCTCTCTGGTTTATATATCTCATCATCTTGCTATCCTTGGAGGTCTTGAGGGTCCATAAGGTCTCTCGTGATGTCCAGCAGTCCCATTGCTTCTCGTGGCAACTGACATCATCTGCCCAGCTTGCACAGTTTCTTAGCCATTCCCCTTCAACAGGGCATGTCATATTTCTCATGTTCAAAGGACACCCAGCTCCTCCTTACTGTGGTGCCAAATGCTGAGGTGAACTGCATACTAATGTCACTAAAGAGGCCTAACTTCTATCACATATCCCTGTTGAGCTTAGAATTTACCACATATACTAGGCTTGCTTCCAATTTGCAGGAACCTTCTGCCTCTGCCTCCTGAGAGCTGGGATTAAGGACATATAATACAAAGCCCAGCTTTTTTTGAACTGATTATGTAGACTAGGCTGGCCTCAGACTCACAGAGATCTGTCTGCCTGAGTGCTGGGATTAAAGGTGTGTGCTACCACCACCTGGCTGATCTTGAACTTCTTATTTTCCTATCTCCACCTTCTGAGTACTGAGATTATAGGTATGTGCCACTACTCTGGATGTATGTGGCTCTGGAAATTGAACACAGGATACTGCATGTTAATCAAGTGCTCTCTTAACTGAGCCACATTCCTAGCTCAGAACAATTGTTCTTCAGCCTCATTCCTAATGATGACCTTCAGAATCACATTTGTCATTAGTGAATAATCGGTGAGTATCTTTCTCAATGATGATTTTTACTGCTGTGAACCAACAACATGACCATGGAAACTTTTATAAAGGAAAGCATTTAATTGGGTCTGGCTTACAGTTTCAGAGGTTTAGTGTTGGGGTAGTGTTAAGCATTCTAATGTTAATTGGTCCTGCTTGCTGTCTGTTACTTACATTGACTCTGATTGGTTAAATAAAATGCCAAGGCCTGAGATTGGGCAAAGACAGAGAAAGGTGGGACTTCCTGGGATTAGAGCAGGAATTCTGCACACACAGAGACTCTTTCCTCTTTCCGACGGGAGACACAGAAGGAGAAAGACGTCTGGAGAAGTCTGGAAGGTACTCACAGGCACATGTTGGTTTGGGGTTAACTTAGAGTAGCTAATTGAGAGTCTTCCCAGCTAAGGGCTAAGTGTTAAAATATTAAAAGGTCTTGGTGTGTTTAATTATTGGGGAAAAGACTGCGGCAGCTTATAGGCCCTCAGTCCAAGCAGTCCCGGGCTGTTGGATTCCCAGACTCCCCTTGAGCCCAGGCGAATCTCCCACCAAGCTGCCAGTAATTCTACCAGCCTAATATAACAACTTATATTAATTAACAGAGTTTAGGTTATAGGTGGTGTAGGCCACCTTTGGTCCTGGGGCTCTTTTCTCCAGGATAAGTTAGGCAACCGGTGAAGGCACTCAGGCCAGGCCTCCTGCTCCTCTGCCAAGCTGCTGGCTACTCCGTTGGCCACTCTGGCAGCCTAATATTACTGTTTATACTTACTAATAACTACATTGATTAATTAATTTGCAGTTTTCAGGTGGCACCCCACGTTGGGTGCCATATGTAAAAAATATATGGCTAATTAAAGTATTTACCCAGTATTTATGTTATTGTTAATTGGTTTGGCGACTGTTCCTTAACCAACCATTATAAATGAGCACACAGAGACTGCATGAATTTTATCAAGCCTAGGCCTGAGTTGAGGAATCTTAGCCCATCTATGCTAGCTCATAATTCTATTACCCAAATATGACCCCATATATACATACGTCCCCTTGGACTGCCATTCTCCACGATATGCCGATGTTCCTGGCCATGTGTAATGAGGTTCCTTTTTCTAACCCATGGTGTGTGCCTCCTTCCTGCTGCTCCTGGCTGGAATGCTTCTTCTCCCTGCTGTTTGTGGCTGGAATGCTTTAATCTTCTTCCTAAAGCGCAGGCTTCCTGCTCTCATCCCAGGAAGTCCCTCCTTTCTCTGTCTTTACCCAATCTCAGGCCTCGGCATTTTATTTAACCAATCAGAGTCAATGTAAGTAACAGACAGCAAGCAGGACCAATTAACATTTAGAATGCTTAACACTACCCCAACAGTTTAGTCCATTATCATCATGTTGGAGGAGCCGATTGTTCTGTATCATGAGAACAGCAGGGAGAGACAGTGTGCCACACCAGATGTAGCTTGAGCATATATGACCTCAAAGCCCACCCCCACAGTGACATATTTCTTTTTTTTTTGTTTTTTGAGGTAGGGTTTCTCTGTGTAACAGTCCTGGCTGTCCTGGACTTGCTTTGTAGACCAGGCTGGCCTCAAACTCAGGGATCTGCCTGCCTCTGCCTCCCAAGTGCTGGGATTAAAGGCGTACGCCACCATGCCCAGCCAACAGTGACATATTTCTTCCAACAAGGCCACACCTATTCCAACAAGGCCACACATCTTAATAGTGCCACTTCTTATGGCCAAGCATTCAAACATATGAGTCTATGGGGGGCATTCCTATCAAACTACCAAATTCTACAACCTGGCTCCCATAGGCTTGTAGTCGTAACATAATGCAAAAACGAATTCAGTCCAACTTCAAAAGTCCCCATTTTCTGTAACAGTCTCAAACCTGATTAAAAGTCCAAAGTGCAATGACTCTTCTGAGATTCATGGCAATCTCTTAATTTCAATCCCCTATAAAATCAAAATAAAAAAACCCAGATCACATACTTCCAACATACAATGGCACAGGATATACATTACCATTCCATAAGAGAGGAAAGGGAGCATAGTGAAGAAATATTGGACCAAAGCAAATCCCAAAACCAGCTGGACAAACTCCAAACTCTGCATCTTCAAGTCCGATGTCAAAGTGCTCTTCAGATCTTCAACTCCTTTCAGCTTAATTGACTTCAACACACTTCTTTCTCTTGGACTGTTTCCACTCCATATTAGCAGTTTTTCTTGGCAGGTATCCCATGGCTCTGGTATCTCTAACCTTTTGGGGTCTCCAAGGCAATCCAGACTTTACCTTTGTAGAGCCCAAGTTTACTTAACTAAACTTTGGTCAGGATCTTGAGGTTGCAACAGTCCTCAGTTTCTGTTTCTTAAAGTTTCCATTTCCCCATTTGGGCACAGCCAGTTCCCTGAGCAACAGAGAGAAAAACAAAAATCTCAGGTTGCCAATGGTCATGAGTTTGGAAATCTCCACCCTGCCTGCTGGCTGGCCACCTCAGGTGATAAGTTGGACCTATCAGTTTAAAGGTCACCTATGTTAACCAATAGAGATGTTTCTATGATGTAAACTTGCTTAAAAATACTATAAAAGGTGAAGGGAAATTTAATTCAGGGTCTCCTTCTTCTCCCTGTGTGGAGACTCTTTGAAGATTGACCCATACGTGCTGCTTTTGGATTGTTCTCAAGTGTCCTGATGATTCCTCAGTGGCCCCAAATTCAGGGCCTAACACCTTCACAGCTTCTCACAATGGCCTCTCTGGGCCTCCATGCAGAGACACACCTACAACATACCTGACCTCAGTGACTTTTCTTAGTCATGGAGTTAGATTCCATAAACCGTTTCTTCTATCCTTGACTCTAAAGTCACATGGCTGAAGCTGCCAAGTTCTGCTTGCTGGGGGCTGGAACATGCCTCCTTTTTCAATTACATCTTCACTACTTTTATGTTTTCAAAGCTTTCCTTCACTGCCTAAGCTTGGCTGTTCTGGAATTTGCCCTGTAGACCAGGCTGACTTTGAACTCAGAGATTTGCATGCCTCTGTCTACTGAGTATTGGGTTTAAAGGCATATACCACCATGCCTGGACCCAAGCTTTTCTTTAATTTCTTTTCACAAGATGGAAGCTTAGTTGGGTGGGATCTTGCCCTATATCACTTCTCTCTTTATTCCATTTAACACCTTTATTCTGTTTTTCTCCTTGAAAATAGGATTTAGCTGTAAAATTACAAGTATTTTCCATCATAACTTGCATGTATCAACCTAAAACATCTATTTAGTCCTTAAAACATTTTTTAAAATCTTAAACAACTTAAACTTAATTGTGAGACTATAACTATTTAGTCTTCAACCCTATCAGAGACCTGAGAAGGATATATATTACCTCAATAGAAAGGAAATGCAAAGCAAGCAGCTTTCAAGACTATAGAAATAGTTTTGGAAACTACATAATGATTACCTGGACAGTCCCTCTCAAATTTGTCTATAATATTCAAGCATCATCTTTGGCCTTCTGGCCAATAATATCTGATAGATCTTTTTGTGAAGCAGGAATTATGAAGGACTTGCCTTACCTTGTCCTTGCAAAGCTCAGCAGTCGACTTACCTGCATCTAACTTGTCCAGTTTGGGTAGCATAGTGTCAGCAATTGAAGCAAGGGCAGTTTCTTTCCAAGTGGGTAGCTTGCCACTTTGGAAGCAAACTCCATATGGAGGTTCTTCAACATTCATCATCTTCTTTGAAATAGAATAGGGGTGCTGCCAGGAGCAGACCCGTCTCATTGTGAAAAAAGCCTTAAATTAATAAAACATCTTTAAATGCTATATTCTGTAGGTCTCTAAGGTTTTTGAAGACCATATCTATAGTCTATCCAAGTAGGCAAATGTTGCTCTTTTCTAGCTATATACCATCTGTTCAACCTAGGAAGCATATTTCTGTAATAAACTAGACTAGTATCTGACATGACCATGAGTTGATTGACTATTGTGTAGCAAGTGGCTTTTATCATTTTTAAAATATTATTCACTCGACTTATTTTACTGTACTTAATACCTCTACCTCCCTTCCAACCCTTGTTACTCCCAACCCCAACGCTATGCAGGAAGAAAGAAGGTTAAAGGTGAAAGGGGGCGTAGTTCTCTCTAGGCTTCTTCTTGCTGATTAGGGTCGTTGGATTCTTTGGGGGCAATACTAGTCCCAGTAGAAGTCTAGCAAACCAGGATACAGCAGCAGGAAGAACAGGCAGCAGTTTGGGAGAGCACCAGCAGATGGGAGAGCAGCAACCACTTTCTTCTTTGTAGCTCTTTCTCTTCTATGTAGAGCTTTCTCCTACTTCTTAGTAGAGCCCTTTCTCCTCTTTGTAGCCTCTTTTCTCCTTCTTTGTAGATTCCCCTTCTCCTCTGGGCTCTGGCTTTTTATCCCTTTCTCAAGTACTCTGAATTAAATTTGCTCAGCTGGCTAAGCCACAAGCCCCTGCTAGCTCACAAGATAGTTAATACTTTACACCTGTGTCTTAAGCAGCCTCACACCTGGGATTAAACAAAAACATTCTTATAATTGGTTATTTTAATAGACTCATACCACAAACTTGCATTTCTTGATTATCCTCAACAGTTTGTAATAGTAGTTTTTAAAAGGATTAGAACTTAATATTACATTTTGAACAATCACCTAGGTACAATACCTCAAACAAGAGTTGAAACATGGTATGCTATAACCAGATACAATCCCAATTTTATACCAATACACAAAGATTTACACCAATGTAAGAATTTTTGGCTTGTTGTTAATTTCTAATTTAAAAGTAGATTCAATAATCTACCCTTTTGTCCTTAATATTATTCCTATATGATTTCTATACCCCTCTTTTTTCTTTTCAACCATTCTCCCCCTACATAAGAAAGAAAGGATAGAAGAAAGAAAAAGAGAGAAATCCCTGAGTCCAATTTCTTATATTTTGTTTCCTCCTTAATCAAGACCATTTGTCAACTTGCAACCTACCCCCTTTTAATGATGATAAACCCACCAAACGACCAAAAATTATATACCCTGTCTTTTGGGAATGGGATGTTGTTCTCTTAAAAATTTTTCCTGCTGATTTGGGGACATAGTTTCCTTTTGGGGACCCAAGAAAATTTGGGAAGTGGATAAGTTTTAAGAAAGCTAGCTGTAACATTTGCTGTTCAGTCTCTATGTGCAATGAAATTTCAGGATTAAATAAAGTCCTGACCAGAACAGTCTGAAAGGCTAGACCAATTGGAGTCAGGAGTTTCGATGAAATAGCTATTGAGGCAGTCTGTAAAGCTGAATCACCTGGGATATTTCTCTTCCACTCCCTGGTGTCTGGTCCTTTTGCTTTGAAAACAGCTTTGAAAACATAAGCTTTTTTTTTTTTTTCTGAGACAGGGTTTCTCTGTGTAACCCTGGCTGTCCTTGACTCACTTTGTAGACCAGGCTGGCCTCAAACTCACAGAGATCCTCCTGCCTCTGCCTCCCAAGTATTGGGATTAAAGGCATACGCCACCAACACCTGGCTGAAAACATAAGCTTTTAAAGGTAACATATATCTCTGCAATAACATATGTATGGAATGTGCAGTGTGCACAGATCAGTTAAAGATGATTCTCTGTTCTTTACACGAGCAGGTGAAAGGCATCTGTCTTTCTTTATAAGTTAGCTTGGACTGTATAACCAAACTGTAATATAAATTTTCATCCATGTGGTATGAAAGGATAGCTTGATGAGTCCTAAGGACTTTGTAGACAACAAGATTTATTGGCCATGCAAGCTGAAGTCCTGACTGGAGACATTTTCTTGTCTCAGTCAGTCTCAGAGCTGTTCCCATGTAGAGGCATTAGCCTACCCTTTACCTACCTGCCTTGTTTTTTCTTCTTAATTTCTTTCTTCCTGTCTGCATCCAAGATCTTTAGAGGTTCTCCCCTGGTCAAATCTGATTTCTAACAATTTGAATGGACTACATACCTTTTCTTTTACTGTTGAAAGAAATCCAAAATTTCCTCCCCAATGTAACATATTTCCTTTCTTCTATTCTGAAATTAGGACTTCTATACAGTGATCTAACTCAACAGCCCTTTCTAAAACCCAGTGCTTTTTTTTTTATCACTTGTGTACTTTAAATATTAGACATAAAAAGTTAAAAGTCAATAAAGCACTATTCAATTTATCTCTGGAAGATCTCATACCCCCCTCTGTTCTATGAGCATTTCTTTTAAAGTTCTGTTATATCTTTTTTTCCTAATTGTTTGTTCTGTAGGATTGTAAGATATATCTGTAACATTTTCTATGCCATAATGTCTAAAAATTGTAGTAGTCTAATGGATCCATATATTGAGGCATCATCAGCTTTAATCTGTAAAGGCATTTCTAAGATAGCCATCATCTCCAACACATATGTAATCTCAGAATCATCCTTTTCAGAATTCAAGGCAGAAGCCCATCGGAATTCTTGAGTATGTATCAATAGCATGATGCACCAACATGTATATATATCCTAATTCTCCAAACTCTACTAAACAAAACACATGATCTGTTGTATGACATTGCTCTAAGGTAACATCAATAAGTAGAATCTGAATTTTTAACTCAATATATTGCATCTCTATGGATTGCCATTCTAATTCCTCAAGCCTTTGTGGATTTTTCTCATCTGGAACTACCTCTTTTGATTTTAAGTTCCAGATTAGATTTTTTTTTTAATTATTTTATTTGGTTTTTCGAGACAGGGTTTCTCTGTGTATCTCTGGCTGTTCTGGACTCGCTTTGTAGACCAGGCTGGCCTCGAACTCACAGAGATCCGCCTGCCTCTGCCTCCCAAGTGCTGGTATTAAAGGCGTGTGCCACCACCGCCCGGCCAGATTAGATTCTTTTGAAGGTTCTTTTTTTTTTTTTTTAGGTTTTTGGAGACAGGGTTTCTCTGTGTATCCTTGACTGTCCTGGACTCACTCTATAGACCAGGCTGGCCTTGAACTCACAGAGATCCACCTGCCTCTGCCTCTCAAGTGCTGGGATTAAAGGCATGCACCACCACACCCAGACAGCTGTGAACTGCTATATGGGTGCTTGGATTTGAACCCGGGTCATTTGGAAGAGCAGTCAGTGCTCTTAACCACTGAGCCACCTCTCCAGCTCCCTTTTGAAGGTTCTTAATTCTGACTTAAAGAATCCTCTACCTTCTGTTCCATGGCCTACAATCTAGCATTCCACCTTTCAGTCCTTATCTTTGAAAAGGCACAAGCAGCCATCCTGGCTATCAAGATTAAAGTAAGGATTACCAATGTGATAATAATAATAATAATAATAATAATAATAATAATAATAATAATAATGTTAATATGTCAGCTTCAATTAGGCCAATTATGTCTTTCTTTTTTGTTTATATATTTAAACCATTTATAATGGAATTATATAAAGTCCAAAGGCTCTGTGTCATTGTGCCTCTCATCGTTATGTGCATAAGTTCTTTAAGTTTACTTAATTCTCTCTCTAAGGACTACATTTACCAATTTTAAACTTAATACCTCACCAGTTTAGAAGTTTGGGGCTTTGGATTTCTTCTTGTATTCTCTCAGTATGTGTTTGCCTTCCCTTCCCACACTCTGAGTAGCCCTGTCCCTGTCTTTGTGAAGCCCAGAGTGTGCTAAGTCAGCTAATTCCACCCCCTCAGTTCAGTCCAGAAGGCTGCCCTACTGGTTTTGCCTTCTGCTGGCCCTGGTCAGGCCTCTCTGATTGCTGCACTTCTTTGTGGCTTCAGGCCTTCACTTGTGGGCCCCAGCTGGGAGCTTCACCCACTCACGCTAGCTCTGGGGCATACTTTTTGCATGCTGCATTTAGTTCACATGGTTCTGAGAAGTTCCTGGTCCCATGGCGTTTGGAGTGCATTCCTGTTTGCTACCTGTTGTTCACAGAGTGCCACTTAAGTGCTCTCCCTGCCGCAGTAGGAATTTTTTTTTTAGTATACAATAGCAAAGAATGTTTATTTTCTGCAGAACTCTAGCATGCAAGGATAACCAATTAAGCAAATTGGTGACCCCAAGGTGAGCTTGAAAGCTCCTTTTAAAGATATTCAGGGGATGCCTTATCAAGTTCCAGTATGAGTGGAAGCTCTTGGGCCTCACATGACACAAGATCTGAGGGAGTATGATATGTGAGGACCCACCTCATCTGAGGAGAAGGAGAGTACCAAGTAGAGGAACAAGGAGGGAGGGAGGGAGGAAGGGAAGGAGAGAGGGAGGGAAGGAGAGAGGAAGGGAGGGGCCAAGAGGGGAGGAGGGAGGAAACTATGTTCTAGAAATAAATAATACTTTTTTAAGAAAAGAGTTAATAAGCTTAAAAATATAATAAAAATACAATATAAAATTTTCAAACTATAATTTACCTTACTGGCATGAAAGGAAAATGGCCTTAATTTCAGATTAGAATGTTAGACTGCAGGTGGCTACAGAGATTACACAAACTTGATAGCAGCTTAAAAGTTTTTTTTTTTTTTTTTTTTTTTTTTGTAGAGGTATAGGCTATTTCCATGGTTTGGCATTAAAACGCAGGTAACAGGTTTAAAACACTGTAAATAAATTAAAGGTGACAGCTGTTCAACCTGGTTTTACAAACCTCCAAGAGTTGAAAAAACTTAGAGCTAAGGTAAAATAATGCATGGTGTTAGCCCATGCCTTTACCTCCAGTAGAGACAGGAGGATCACTATAGAGTTAGTTGTCTTATAAATTCTAGAGTTACAAGAAACAGGGTGGTGATGGTGCACACCCTTAGTCACATCATTGGGGAAGAATACACCCTTAATCCCAACACACTAGAGACAGAAACAGGCAGATCTCAGAGCTCAAGGCCACCTGATACAAAACAAGCTCTAAACAGAGAAAAACTTTGATCCAGGAGTGGAGGAGCACATCTTTAATCCCATCAGTTGGGAACCACATGTCTTTGATCCCAAAACTTAGAATTCAGAGACAGGCACATAGGATTTGGAAAGATTTAAGTTTAAAAGCTACTTACAAAAGGCAGGCTGCAATTCAAACAAATTGTCCTTTGAGATCTCAAAATATATATACTAAAGGTTTGTTTAGTTCCAAAATATCAAAATAATTTCTTCTTTAATCCGGACTGAAAGGTAATACTTTATATATTATCAAAAAAACCAAATTTGCTCCAGGAAAAATATTACCTGACCCCCCCCCCAAAAAAAAGGTAATTGTCCCAGAGTTAGGATTAGGGCAGGGCTCTGTTCTTATCTTTCCAGGAGATTTAAAGCATCCATTCAAGGAATCCAGGAACAACTGGACAACGGAAACCTCAGCAGAAAACAGATCAGACACCAAAGAAGACGAGTGGCCCAGATGATCCAGCCTTGCAGACTTCTTCAATAGCAGTTTCCTCAAAAGTCTACAACCACAACAACTCAAAATCGCTAAGATCGTTCAGCTCCACAGACTACTCCAGCCAGATCTTCAGTAAAGCTCTGAAGATCAGCTTCTGTCTATGAACTTCTTAGGACATCTAAATAGCTGAGCACAAAAGGACTGAACATCAAATGATTCTATTAACATTTTTAACCATTTTTCCATTCTTATTTGGGCCCCAAACAGGTTTACTACGTCCCAAATCAGCAGGAAGTCATTTTAAGAGAACAGCGTCCCATCCCCAGAAGGTGGGGAGGGTGTTCTCCCCCTTTGGTTATTTGATAGATAATAGAAAATTTTGTTATTTAGGGGAAAAGACTACAAGCTGTTAAATGGTCTTGTTAAATGGGTTTTGGAGGTTAGACCCAGGGACTTCTCTCTTTTGCTTTTCTGTATCCTCCTTTCTCTCCTATATAGGAGTGAACAGACTTGAGAAAAATGGGACATAGACATAGTGTAGGAAAGATCAAGAAAAAAGGACAGATTATTGAATATGGCCTTATACCTTTGTATACTGATACAAAATTAATATTATATTTGGCTAAATTGGTACTGATCATCCTATATTAATGCAAAATTAAGATTGTATTGGGCTACATCGGTATTGATCTTTGTATATTGATACAAAATTAAGATTATATTTGGCCACATTGGTATTGATCTTTGTATATTGATACAAAATTAAGGGTAATGCTTCTTAAAGGTATTGTTCATAGTAATACTTAAAAATGAAATGTCAAGTTTTGACCTCTCACTACCAACCGACATAAACTGTTTAGGATAATTAAGAAACGGAAACTAATAGTCATGAAAACGTGTCATTTTGTTAGTTACTATGACAGTCTATCACAGTTATTTTCTAAGCTACTCAGAAATCAAGTTGCTAAGAGACAAGCAATATTTGCTTATCTAAATATAATAGTTAGATAGGGCATCTTCAAAAACCTCAAGAGATCTGCAGAATATGGCATTCAAAGATGTTTTCTTAACTTAAGATTTTTTGATATCGAGACATGTCAGCTCCTGACAGCACCCCCTATTCTACTCCAAGTAGAAGATGAGCATCGAAGAATCTCCAGTGGGAGATGATTGAATTGGTGGTAAGCCTTTCTCTTGGCAAGAAAAACCCCTTGCTTCAACTGTAGACAGACTTCTGTCCAAAAAGGACAAAACATGGAAGCAGATAAGTCGACAGCCTAGCTCTGCCAAGACAGGGTAGGTAAGTCCTTCATAATTCCTGCTCTACAACCAATGTCTGTCAGAGAAATGGGGCCAAATGGCTGAAGATTGATGCT
>CAJQZJ010006348.1:334351-413923 GCA_907164525.1 Lophiomys imhausi | reverse complement strand
TTAAGAGAACAACGTCCCATCCCCAGAAGGTGGGGAGGGTGTTCTCCCCCTTTGGTTATTTGATAGATAATAGAAAATTTTGTTATTTAGGGGAAAAGACTACAAGCTGTTAAATGGTCTTGTTAAATGGGTTTTGGAGGTTAGACCCAGGGACTTCTCTCTTTTGCTTTTCTGTATCCTCCTTTCTCTCCTATATAGGAGTGAACAGACTTGAGAAAAATGGGACATAGACATAGTATAGGAAAGAACAAGAAAAAAGGACAGATTATTGAATATAGCTTTATACCTTTGTATACTGATACAAAATTAATATTATATTTGGCTAAATTGGTATTGATCATTGTATATTAATGCAAATTTAAGATTGTATAGGGCTACATCGGTATTGATCTTTGTATATTGATACAAAATTAAGATTATATTTGGCCACAATGGTATTGACCCTAGTATATTAATGTAAAATTAAGATTGTATTGGGCTACATCGGTACTGATCTTTGTATATTGATACAAAATTAAGATTATATTTGGCCACATTGGTATTGATCTTTGTATATTGATACAAAATTAAGGGTAACGCTTCTTAAAGGTATTGTTTGTAGTAATACTTAAAAATGAAATGTCAAGTTTTGACCTCTCGCTACCAACCGACATAAACTGTTTAGGATAATTAAGAAACGGAAACTAATAGTCATGAAAACGTGTCATTTTGTTAGTTACTATGACAGTCTATCACAGTTATTTTCTAAGCTACTCAGAAATCAAGTTGCTAAGAGACAAGCAATATTTGCTTATCTAAATATAATAGTTAGATAGGGCATCTTCAAAAACCTCAAGAGATCTGCAGAATATGGCATTCAAAGATGTTTTCTTAACTTAAGATTTTTTGATATCGAGACATGTCAGCTCCTGACAGCACCCCCTATATTACTCCAAGTAGAAGATGAGCATCGAAGAATCTCCAGTGGGAGATGATTAAATTGGTGGTAAGCCATTCTCTTGGCAAGAAAAACCACTTGCTTCAACTGTAGACAGACTTCTGTCCAAAAAGGACAAAACTTGGAAGCAGGTAAGTCGACAGCCTAGCTCTGCCAAGACAGGGTAGGTAAGTCCTTCATAATTCCTGCTCTACAACCAATGTCTGTCAGAGAAATGGGGCCAAATGGCTGAAGATTGATGCTTTAATGTATGGAGAGAAAATGGGAACTGTCCAGGCAGCCACTGGTATGTCATTTTTTAGTTTTGGAAGCTGCAGGCCCTGCACTTCCTATATAATCAGATATATTTATCCCTCTCAGGTCTCTGAGGTGGTTGAAGAATAGATAGCTAGAGTCTCATAGTTAAATTTTGAGTTGTTTAGGAATCAAGAGGGTGTTCTGTATCTAAGATGATATTTTTAAAATTATGAAGCAAGTTAGTATGAAAGCTGAGTTAGATATAGAACTTTAAACTCATGGAGATGGTTAGATAGTAGAATGTTAAAGTCAGATGCCAAATACATATGGACTGGACATTGGGAATGTATGCTAAGCCATATATCTCTTATAATTGTGGCCTATTTATTTCTGTTGTTTTGTATTGTATTTATAGTTATAAGAAAAAGAACCGTTTTGTGGACTGAAAGGGAGAGCTGTTGGGGGGAAAAAAGAAATACCTTAAACTAAAAAAAAAAAAAAAGAAGGGAAGAGGATGGGGGGGGTTGAGGGGGAGGAGGGTGGAAGGGTGGGACTGGAGGGGGGAGTAGGGAGGGGATTGTGATTGAGATGTAACTTGAAGAAATAAAAAATAAATTATTAAAAAAAAGATATTCAGGGGAATTCCAGGGTGGGTTAGGTAATCTTCAACATGATGGAGCATTCAAACTGAAAAACATGGGCCAAAAAGTACGGGCTAAGGGAGCAAGCGAAGTTTGGTCTATTTACCATCAATCAGTGGTCATGAGTTAATCTTAAGACATGGGAGTATTGTCTAACCACTATGGGGGTAGTGTCTAACCAGTAGTTAAGTGTCACATCCCCCTGACCAGCAGGAAAGACACAACCACGATTCTTCTTCAAGCAGTTTATTCAGGAACCTTGTACATCTGCTTCTCCTCAGCTTCTTTCTCCTCTCTTCCCCCAAGCCCTTATATGCCTACTCAAACCCAATCAGATCACGCCACCTAGTCATCCAAGATAGGCTCACAAAAGGAGGAAGCACACCAGGCTAGGCAGTTGCTACCAACTAAGGCTTGTTTACAGCTAAGCTTGAGCTTTCTGGCATTAAGCCAGGCGCCATCTTAGGGGCGTG
Source organism: Lophiomys imhausi (assembly GCA_907164525.1). Lineage (NCBI taxonomy): Eukaryota > Metazoa > Chordata > Mammalia > Rodentia > Muridae > Lophiomys > Lophiomys imhausi. The sequence goes on along the minus strand of CAJQZJ010006348.1, from coordinate 411,635 downwards.
GCTCCCCACAGTTAAGAAACCTTATTTCTTTCTGGCCAGATGGTCAGGTCTTGAGCATTGTTTATAGTTTTTCCATTAACTGCTGAGCTCATTTCTGGGAATGGAAACTTCAGGCCTGTTCTAATTTAGCAAGAAACTGAAGCTTGTCATGGAGTTGGCCTGGCCCATAGGTTAAACCTCTTTGGGGCTTCAGGGTCCTTTAGGGGTTTCAATTAGGGGTTCTCCAGGGCCCTTCAATCATGCTATTCAAAACACTGTGGGATTTAAAACCAAAGACATGTTTATTTCTGCAATTTCTATTTAATACTTTTGCTCTGTGACTGACTGGGTGTAACTAAAACCACAGAAATTGAAACATATATATACACACACACACACACACACACACACACACAAACACACACACACTGAACCATGAGTATAAATACTAACATTGCTATCAACTACCTGAGTAACTCAGGCAAGTTGCTTGTGTCCCAGTTCAGTAAGATATGTGGTGAGGAAATTAAAGGTTCCCGCAGTAGGGCTTTTTAAAAGGGTCATGCCTAGCTTTCTGGTCCAGCTCCCATGTCTGGAACTTTTGACTAATGTTTGAATCTAATGTTCTAATCTTGGATTACATGCCTGACTGTGGATGGCATATGTTGTATGGTGTTTTCTGTAAGCCCATGTTTTCCCACCAATGCCCCTATTCCAAGAAATAACTCTGAGGCTTTATTATTATTTACAAATGTTTGGGTCATATACTTTGGCTCATTCCCTGACTAGCTTATAACTTAATAATCCACTTATTCTATTCTATATATGCCATATGTCTGGTTACCTCTGCCCTCCCTCAAGGTTCCTGGGTGAATCTTTCCTGTGCCTGACTCTATCCCAGAATCCTCTCTGACTGCTGGATGTCCCACTTTCTATTTCCTGCCTCAGTTATAGGCCAATCAGCATTTTATTGACAGGTGATGCATCCATACAGTAAATAAGAGATTCTCTCCACAGACAAATGATGCTTCACCTGCTCAAAGAGCAAAGAATCATCTTTAGCTGATTTGTACACACTACACATTCCATGCATATGTTAATGCAAAAATGTATATTACCTTTACAAATTTGTATGTTTAAAGAGAAAAATGACCAGACACCAAAGAAGACAAGTAGCCCAGGTGATTCTACTTCACTTTCTCAATAGTTGTTTTCTCAAAAATCTGTACCCAGAACATCAAAATGACTACCTAAGATTGTCCAGCCTCACAGACTGTTCAAGCCAGAACTTGAGTTAAGCCCTGCCCTTTCTTATCACACAGAGACTGGACAACAAATGTTACAGCTATCTCTTCTAAGACTTGGCTATTACTGCAATTTTCTTAGGGCCCACCAAAAAGAATGTTGCTCCTACACAGCAGGAAACAATTTTAAGAGAACAACAACCCATTTCCAAAAGATAGGATGGGTGGTTCTTGTTCATTCAATGGGTGGTAGATTTTTATCATCATTTAAATGGGGTTTGGTTACAAGTTGCTAATGGTCTTGGTTAGGGAGGAAATAAAGTAAAGGAGGTTTGATTAAGGGATCTCTTTTTCTTTCCTTTATCCTTCTTTCCCTTCTATCTAATGTTAGGGGAAAAGTGGGAGAAGGGAAGAAAAGAAAAAAAGGGAGATTTAGGAATAAGAGGATAAAAGGGTAGATTACTGAATCTACCTTTAAACTAAAGAACATCAGCATGCCAAATATTTCACATTAATATGGATAAAAATTGACATTATATTTTGTTACAACATACCATATATATATATGTATTTCAACTCTTGTTCAAGGTATTGTATGTGTGTGACTCACTTAAAAATGTAATGTGAAGTTCTAGTCCTTTTGAAAGTTGCTATTACAAACTGTTTAGGATAATTAAGAAATGCAAGTTAGTAGACTGACAATATTGTGGTCATGTTAGATACTAGTTTTGTTAATTACAGAAATAAGTTTTATTTAGCCTTCTTAGATGTTTTTAAAGTTAGTCAGATAGTAAATAGTTAGAAACAAACAATGTTTGCCTATTCAAATGTACTATGAATAGATAGTCTTCAAACACTTCAGAGATCTACAGAAAATGGCATTTAAAGATTTTTATTAATAAAAGTCTTTTATGATAATGAGACATGTCAGCTCCTGGTAGCACCCCCATTCCACTTCAAAGAAGATGATGGACATTGAAGAACCTCCATTTGGAGTTTGTGTAACAGTAAATTTTATTTATCAAACATACATTTATTAATGTTTAACAATTACCTAGCAATTGCCTATAAAGTTCCTAAATCCTAAACCCAAACCTTAACTCTAAGACCTAGCACCTAAAACTTAATACAAACATTTAATATTAACCTAATGTTTCTCTTTTTTTTTTTTAAACATTTATTTATTTATTTATTATGTATACAGTATTTGCTCTACATATATGCCCGGGCACCAGATCTCAATGTAGATGGTTGTGAGCCACCATGTGGTTGCTGGGAATTGAACTCAGGACCTTTGGAAGAACAGCCAGTGCTCTTAACCTCTGAGCCATCTCTCCAGCCCAACCTAAGGTTTCTCAAAAGGATATTTTCCTCTGGAAAATCCTTATGGATGGCTGGTCTTCATACAATTTCTCAGTCTTAAAGTCTCTGAATTTCGTTTGTCAGATCCTAAGACAGTTTATCAAGCAGGAATCGCCTTTGTGGTCTTAGAGACCAATTAATTAGCATATGAAAAATCTCCCAGGTTCATCTATTCAGATGCCTATGGCCTGCAAGGGTCCTATTTCAATGTTCTGTATGAATCAAAGTCCCCGGGCTCTGAGGGGAGTCAACTCAACACTTAGGCACTCCAGAATCTCAGGGGGAATCTGTCTCCTCTCCAGACCTGAAATGAGTCAATATATGAGGGTGAAGCTTTCTGATGTGAGTTTTCTGCCAGGTGAGGAGGAGGTGAAACAGAAAGAGGAGCCCAGCTCTGTCTACGTGAATCTTGACTAAAATATCTTCAGCAGCAGCTTTTGTGCTCTTTTAAAGTCATGGGCCCTGTGTCTTCAAAAGCTTTTTGCAGAGGGGCATGAAAATAACAGGTACAATCTGAGAGTGGGCACCTCAGGGCATTCCCCTGCCCTCAATCCTATGATCAAAGAGGTCATCTGACGTTGGGCAAGTTCCCAAGGACATGTCACTTCGGAAGTAAGTCTTTTATCTTAAAGTCCAGGCTTTTGCTATTTCAAGTTTCCTATGCTATTAGATGCTATCACAATCCTACCATAAGTTTGCTTCAAATATGGCAAGCTAGCCCCTTGGCAAGAAACTGCCCTTGCTTCAACTGCAGACATCATGCTGTCCAAGCTGTAGACAAACAGGACCTGGAAGAAGTCAACTGCTGAACTTTGCAAGGACAATGTAGGCGAGTCTTTCATATTTCCTGTTTCACAGAAAAGTCTGCCATATACTGTGCCAGAAGACCAAAGATGATGCTCCAACATTGAGAGGAACTTTGTGTGACTCTCCAAGCAGTCAGCAGTCTCTGTCATTTCTATAGTTTTGGAAGCTGCTTGCTCTGCACATCCTGTTTACTCAGGTAATATTTATCCTCCTGAGATCTCTGATGAGGTTGAGACTAGATAGTTTTAATATCACAATTAAGCTTATGTTGTTTAAGATTTAAGAAAATATTTTAATGTTTAAAAGGATATTTATAGGATTGATAAATGCAAATTATGATAAATGATTTAAGTACATAATCTGAACTCACCAAGATAGAATAGATAGCAGAGTACTTTCTTCAAGTTTGCCAAATACAAATAGACTGGACACTGTGAATATAATTCTTACCTGATAATTTTCATAATTATTCTTACTGAATATAATTTATCTTTATTTTTTACTTTTTTTTGAGAAAGTGTTTCTCTATGTAATCTTGACTGTCCTGGACCCACTCTGGAGATCAGGCTGACCTTGAACTCACAGAGATCCACCTGCCTCTGCTTCCAAAGTGCTGGGATTAAAGGTATGTACCACCACACCCAGCCACATATAATTTATTAATGTAAGAGAAAGAGCCTTTTCTTGGAGATGTTGGAGGCTATTTTTGTGTACTGTGCATTCAAATGCTGATTTCTGTACCCAGAGATCTGGTTTCAGTCTGGACTTTGGTATTTTAATTATTATGAAGCATCTTCTGACTCAGTATTTTGTAAAACATTGTTCTCCATCACCTTCTGGTTGGTCATATAAAGAGCTGAACAGCCAATACCTGGGCAGGAGAGGATAAGGCAGAACTTCTGATCCTAGAGAGAGGGTCTCATGTGGGGAACACAGACAGGAGGGGAGTCACAATTGAGACACAGATGAAGGAGGTACCAGGGCGATACTAAATGATAGGTAATGAACCGCATGACTGGTAGAAAGTAGACCAGGCCAGTATTGTCAGGTTAGAATAGCTTAGAATCTGCCCAGATATAGTACCTAAAGCCTTTAATAAATATATAAGCCCATAATAAATAGAAAAATATCTCTATGCCATTATTTAGAGCAAGGGCAGGAATAGAAAAAATTCATTTATAGGGGAACTAAAGGAAAAATTGAAAAAATGTCCCTTCTGTCTAGGCTGAAGACAATCCCACTGCACTGACCAAGCATCTGCCCCTAGTAACAGAACAGCTGACTTTGGATCTATGCCCATCTGAGTTAAACAGTACCCAACAAGCTCAGAGGCCAAGGAAGGGATCAGGACCCTCATCAGATACCTCCTCCAGGCAGACATTCTCACTTCTTGGCAGTTAGCCTGGAACACTCTTTATTACCATTTTAAAATCCAGGAACCCAATACTATAGACTGGTACAAGATTTAAGGCATGTGAACAAGTGTATAGAAATTATTCACCCAATTGTTTGTAATCCCTATATTCAGCTCAGCATGTTGCCACCTGAGCAAAAGGTCTATACTGTGCTGGATTTAACAGATGCATTTTCTCCATTTCTCTGTCAAAATTAAATCAGCCCATCTTTACATTTGGATGAGCTGATCGATCCTAAACTTGGAATTCCAAAACAATGGACTTGGAATTGATTACCTCAGTTATTCAAGTATATTCTGTCCATCTTTGATGAAGCCCTTAGCCAGGACTAAAGATGTTTTCTCAGTGAATACTCAAAGGTTACCTTACTTCAATATGTGCATGATTTATTATTGGCTGCCAAGAATAATGAGGACTGTTTAGAGGCTATTCAATGATTCTTTTTTTAAAACTTTTATTTCTTTGTGAATTTTACATCATGTACCCCAATCCCACTCATTTCCTTGTTCCTCAATATCTGTCCTCCATCCTTGCAAACTCTCCCTCTGGAAAAAAAAAACAACAAAAACATTTGCACTGGAAAGAAACTGCAGTATGTTGTTCCACAGTATACCCTTTGGTCCACACATTTTTACTTGCAAATTTTCATTGCAATGAATCATTTGTCTTGTTAGAGGCCTGTAGGGGTTAGATAAATTAGATTTGGAAAATATATAGGAGTTTCTGATACTATGTCTTAATTCGGGGCCTGAAGAGCATTATCAGCATGAAGTCAGAAAAAACAGGAAAGACTCAATAGACTGAAAAACAAGTTTGAAGTCAGGAAAACAGGAAAGACTCAATAGAATTGAAGAAACAAAGTATCTGGCCTGACATTGTTTTCAGCTGCTAAGTGGGCGGAGCCCAAATTAAGCTGAAACAGAGTTCCTCCTATTTGAGGTCAGTGCATGGAGCCCAGGAGAGAAGAGGCCCCTGATGCTAGAGAGCTCCAAGAGTCCTGCTGAAAAAAGGGCTGGCCATTGATAGCCAGCTCTCTCCCTGAAGCAGAAAGAAGCCGGTGAGCAAAGAAAGCCTGAGCAAGACACCAAAAGGCCAAGGACTGGACCCTGTGGCTCAGCTTTTGCCTAGAGGGGTTTGATCTGTCCGAACAGTGGCCTAAAGGAAACGGTGCCTGGCTTTAAGGACTGAGGCAGAGCAGCTGAGTTCCTGATTCAAAAGAAGTAAGTTGGCCTGCAGACGGCAGGGGTCCCCACAGAGAAGAAAGCATGAAGCCTTATTTAAGGTGAGACTGCAATAACCAACTACCCTGACGAACCTGCATCTGAGAGATCCAGAAGAAGGACTGCTAAGTGTGTTAAAGAATCTACAACAAAGACTGTGTTCTTGACGACTGAGGACCTGCTCCAGAGACTGTATCATTCTAAAAGGTTATGAAAGTGGTTGTTATGATTATCAATAGGTTTAGTGGATAGGTTAAAGGGGTTGTAGGAATTTATAGGATTAATAGTTAAGAAATTGTTGGTGTTTGTTATAAGTGAACTTAGTAATAAATAAATAAGTGTTAAATAATAATTTAAAAGTTCGGTTACAGAGGCCTCTGGCTTTTGCTACACCAATACTGGATCCTCACTGGGATTCCCCTCTGTGTGAATTCTTCCCTGTTAAATTCACAGGATATCCTGTTGTTGCCCTGTGTCATGGGGATTCTATAGCTTTGGTTCTCTAGGACTGGACCCTTTACACACTCCAGCAGTTCATAGATGGGGTAGATGTTGGGGTGGGCCATTTCAAAGCCCTGGATCTGGGCCTGGGTGGTAGCTGAGTTGGTCAGCCCACTAGCTGTCCGGCACTTGTGCTATCAGGACCAGCTCTCCCAGCACTGGCCTAGCACAGGGTAGGGCCAGCTCTCCTGCTTAATGCCCTTGAGGCTAGCTCTCCCATATCCGTGCCACCAGGGCTGGCTCTACCGAACTGCCCAGGTAAAGTGTGGGGCCCACAGCTGGTGAGGGGCAGGGACAGCTCACCTGTTCTTATATCCTCAGAGCCAGCTCTCCCATGCTGCCCAAGCAAGGGATTGGGCCAGCTCTCCTGAGTGCTGTAGCAGGCACTTAAGGACTATTCAATGACACTTAAGGACTCTGGCTCAATTAGGCTACCAGGTCTCCAAAAAGAAAGCTCAGATTTGTGCTTCACAGGGTTCCTATTTGGGCTATGAATTGAAATATGGGGAAATAATTGCCACAGGCCCACATAGAAGTTATAATGAGAATCCCTATCCCAACCACAAAGAAGCAAATTAGAGAATTCCTGGGGGCTGTCAGATATAGGATACCTGGGTTTACTGAGATTGCCAGACCCCTGTATTCAGCCACTGAGGTAGGCAATACTCCCTTGGAATGGACTGAGGAGCCTGAGCAGGCTTTTAAGAACTTAAAGGAGATCCTTATATAGACCCTGAATTAATTTTCCCTGATGTTACCAAGCCCTTCCATCTTTATGTCCATGAAACACAGGGCATTGCCAAGTCAATCCTGGCCCAAACCCTGGGTCCTTGGAAAAGGCCAGGAGCCTATATTTAAGAGACTGTATCCAGTGGTCTTGGGATGGCCTCCTTACCTGTGGGCCATAGTGGTTACTGCAGTCTTTGGGAAAGAATCAGACAAACCTATGTTGGGTCAAACTCTAACTATAAATGGCCTCACATGCAGTAGAATTTCTCCTCTGGGATACAACCAGCTAGTGGATGTCAAACACCCATTTGACATAATACCAAGCTCTCCTTTTAGACAAAGACAGACTAACTTTTAACAAGTCTTTAACCATCAACCCTGGCTCTCTGCTGCCAGATGACAACCTCAAGGAATCTGTCCATAACTGTCTTGGGATGATATCATCCAAGGTAGTTGACCATACCTGACAGATATCCCCCTTATTGACAGAGATGTGGACCTCTACATGGATGGCAGCAGCTTCATCACAGAAGGAATCAGGTGTGCAAGGACAGTGTTGGTTACAGACTAATAAGATGTCATTTGGACACAAGCCTTACCCACGGGCCCATCTGCCCAGAGTGTAGGAATATTTGTCTTGACTCAGGCACTAAAATGGACTGAAGGAAAGAAAATAGACAGTTATACTGATAGCTGATATGCCCTTTTCTATAGCTTATACTCATGGACAAATATATAGACAAAGGGGCCTTTTAACATCAGAAGAAAAACCATCAGCAATAAATAGGAAATTATATAGTTTTTGAGCATCTGGCTACCTGCCAAACTAGCTATTATGCATTAGCCAGGACACCAAACACCAAACCAAAAAACAAAACAAAACAAAACAAAAAAAACCCAATAGCCCATATATCCAATGCAATAACTATGCAGATTGGGTCATCAGGGATGCTGCTCTAGTGGAATCCAAGCCCCAGACCATCCTGGAATTGTCAGCTGTCCCCAAGCCCAAACTGCCTTGATGAGGGTGTTTCTGAATATAACCCAGAGGAGATCAAGTCATATTCTAGCCTGGGGACTCACCAGAGCAGCTATGAATGGTGGATCCTACCAGATGGAAGGTTCTGCATTCCAAAGCTACTGGTTGGGAATTGGCTATTTGCTTTACATTGCCCCATGCACTTGTCATCTAAAAAGATTTCAGAACTTATCCCTCCTCATGTCTTGTTACCTGGGCACCAGGAAATACTTCAGAACATTTTGGATCACTGCTTGACCTGTGCCCAGGTAAATGCTAAAAAGAACATGCTGACTCCAGGACACTGAAGCCAAAGTACTTTACCTGGTGAATTTTGGGAACTGGACTTCACTGAAGTCAAACCAGGATGATATGGATACAAATATCTGTTGGTCTTTGTGCACACTGTTTCAGGCTGGGTAGAGGCCTTTCTTTCCTGAATAGAAACAGCTGAAGTAGTAGAAAAATATATATAATGGAAATCATTCCCAGATTTGGATTCCCTTTATCCCTGAGGTTCAACAATGGCCTGGCCTTTACAGACAAACTATTCCAATTGCTCTTCAAAGTCTCTTAACGTAAATTGGAAACTATGTTGTGTGTATCATCCTCAAAGTGCAGGAAAGGTTAGAAAGAATGAATAGAACTATAAAAGAAATATTGATTAAATATACTCTTGAGACTGGTGGTTATTGGGTTGACCTCTTGCCTTGCGCCTTCTGAGAGCCTTTTAAAATTTTTTTCCACCGTACTATTTTTATTGATTATTTGGGAACCTCATACAATACACTCTAATTCCACTCATTTCCTATTCTTTCCAGGTCCATCCTCCCACCCTTTACCCTTACTCCAAAAAATATACTAAGTACAATTTTGTGTTGCCATATATTCACTGGAGCATGGCCAAACTCCCAGTGGCCAGGCCCTTAAAGAAAACTGAGTTCTTTTCCATCATCCCTGCCTCTGACAGAAGCCATGAACTGTGGAGAGCTATAGTTCAGCATCTTTATCATAATTTTTAAGAACTCTTTTCAATGGCTTACTATATAGACTATTTTTTTCTTTTCTTCTTTTTTTTTGGAGTGGGGGGAGAAGTTGTTGCAGAAGCCTTCAATGTCTCTTGTTCTCAATCATGAGTCTGGAGTCAACAGAAGCTTCTTTGCCCATAACAGTCCATAGTAGCATGGATCATGGTCTTCCACATGGTTTCCCAAGGGTACATGGACCACAGACATCCACACAATCTCTGGTGGCACCACAGACCACAGACCTCATCATGGCCTCCAGCAACAGCATGGATCATGGACATCAACATGGTTCCCAGTGGCAGCACGGATCATGGACCTTATCATTGGCTTCTGGCAGCATCATGGATCACAGACATCAACATGGTCTCCTGTGGAAGCCCTGATCATGGACATCAATATGGTCTCCAGTGGCAGCCTGAACTGTTTTGTTACTAGTCTGTTCCTGTTTTCTCTTATTGCTATGTATGTTATAATGAGAGTCCTAAAATGTTGGATCATATTCTTGCCCTTAAGCTCTAGCTATGATAACCTCACAAACTGCCCACCTGGGACTGGGAACTTAGAGTAACAATGATTGGGGAAATTTTTATTTCAGTCAGGACATAAGACCAACCATTCTATACAACTTAGGTCATACTGTTGGTACTTCACCTAGTTACAGGTTTGTCCTGGATCAGGTTGCTTGGCATGGTGCCCGTCCAATAAAGGAACATACAAATGCTTGTGGTTGTAGGGATCTTAGTCAAGAAAGAAGCCTTCAAGGCACCCAAATTTATGACTGTCCAGCTCAGGGGGCCAGCTCTTGTGCTGAAGACAGTGAACATGAATATTACTATGCTTTTTAGAGCAGTGTAACTATTGTCCCTGGGGAAAAATCCAAAATTGATCTTGCTACTATAACCCCAAACCCCTTTGAGATTGACCCCAACTGTGAGAAAGGGTTCAGGAAATTCAGTAACCTTTATGCTCAAAATGTGGAACATATATGATTGCCCCTGGAATACTGGATGAACTTGGGGGCCTAGGTTATATCTCTCTGGACATAATCATCCTGAGATATTCTGCCAAGATGATCTGTCAAATAATCTTACCTGCTCTCTGCCTCTGTAATTTGTTTGTGAAGTCCTTATGTTACCAAATTCCTCTGAAAATTCCTAGTTTGCATCCTTTTCCATATAAAAAGAAGCCTGAAATTTTTACCCTCACTGCTCTCTCAAATCCCACTTTGGAGAGTCAGTCCTATGCATAATAAATAAAGTTTGCTTAATTGGCCTTAATTTGGGTGGTAGCCTTTATTCTTACTCAGTGGGATTAACACTCTGAAGGAGTAAAAAAATGTCCATAACTACTGAGCCATCACTCCATTCCTATGTTTGTTTTTGTAATGAGCTTCTCATTTTTCTTATAGGTGACTTTTGATGACTATTTATCTTTGTATCCAGGAAATGTGCTATTATTTTTAATTCTTTTAATTTGTCCTGTAGATTTTCCTGGATATACTAATATCACAATGTAGGGATAATCTCTTGTGTACTGTGTAGAAGCATCACCTGTCAATAAAAAGTCTGTAGCCTATAGGAAAGGGTATAATAGGTGAGACATCCAGCAGAGAGAAAGGGGAGAGAATGGAAAAGAATGAGGTGTGGGACGATTTGCCCTAGACTCTGAGGAAGTCGGATGGGTGAAACTGAAAAGAGGTAACCAGTCATGTGGAAGGCAGAATAGAGTAAACAGGATAATAAGTTATGAGCTAGTGTGGGAACAAGCCTGTTTATGGCCTAGACATTTATTAATGAATAATAAGCTTCTGAGTCATTATTCAGGAACTGGGATGCAGGCGGAAAATGTAAAGTTACATCATAATCACCACTTCTAAGAAGTCTTGCATAAGCTGATGACTTATACCAAGTGAGCTTATTAAGAAGTACAGCATCATATATACAATTTGCAGGGGGAAATAGTTAAGGTCAGCAGAGAGCTAAGTCAGACAATGTTGGCAAAGAGAACACAGGACACCTCAGATACATCTGCCTTAGGAATGATAACCACAGTCCAGTAGGAAAGAGTCAGAACCCCAGAAACTGCAACCTTGACTGTTCCAAGGCACTGGATCAGCCCTAGGCCTGTCCTAGACGAGGTATAGAACTAAAGTTCCCTTTGTCCCTTCATTGGGACCTCTGAGAAAGTCATGGGTCAGTCTGTCTCCCCACAAAATAAAAAAATAACAACATAATTTCTTGTCAAATCATAAAAGATAAAAGTAGAAACCAAAATCATAAGATTACAGAAAAAAAATTCAAGAGACTGAATAAGCCCAGCAGTGGTGGCGCATGCCTTTAATTCCAGCACTCAGGAGGCAGAGGAAGGTAGATAGATCCCTGTGATTTCAAGGGCTGCCTGTTTTTTTTTTTTGTTTTTTTTTTTTTGTTTTTCGAGACAGGGTTTCTCTGTGTAACAGCCCTGGCTGTCCTGGACTTGCTTTGTAGACCAGGCTGGCCTCGAACTCACAGAGATCCGCCTGCCTCTGCCTCCCAAGTGCTGGGATTAAAGGCATGCGCCACCACGTCTGGCTAAGGGCTGCCTGGTTTACAAAGCAAGTTCCAGGACAGCCAGGGCTATTATATAGAGAAACCCTGTGTCAACCACTGAGAGTCAGAGAGAGAGAGAGAGAGAGAGAGAGAGAGAGAGAGAGAGAGAAAATAAACTGCTTTTGAATGATTAGTGGGTCATTAAAAAATCAGGGGAAGTTAAAAACTATAGAGTCAATTGAAAATGAAGACATCACTTACTGGAATCTGTAATACAGAAAAGGAAGTTCTAAGAGGGATTTTGTTTTCTTGGTTATTATTTTCTTTTTGAGATAGGGTCTCATTTTTTTTAAGCCTACACAGATCTGGAATTCATTATGTAGTCTGGGTTGGCCTTGAACTCATGATAAACCTCTTTCAATCTCCCAGGTCCCAGAATTTCTGTGAAGTACTGTGTCTAGCTAAAAGGGAAGTTTTTCTAGGATATCGCCAGACTGATTTCCATAGTGGTTGTACAAGTTTGCACTCCCACCAGCAATGGAGGAGTGTTCCCCTTTCTCCACAACCTCACCAGCATGTGCTGGCTTTTGAGTTTTTGATCTTAGCCATTCTAACAGGTGTGGGATGGAATTTCAGAGTCATCCTGAGTTGCATTTCTCTGATGATTAAGGATGTCGAGCATTTCTTCAAGTGTCTCACCCATTAGAGATTCCTCTTTTGTGAATTCTCGGTTTAGCTCTGTACCCTATTTTTTGATTGGATTATTTGGTTCCTTGGTGTTTAATTTCTTGAGTTCTTCATAAATTTTGGATATTAGCCCTCTGTTGAATGTGGGATTGGTGAAGATCTTTTCCCAATCTGTAGACTGTTGCTTTGCTTTAATGACAGTGTCCTTCACCTTACAGAAACTTTTCAGTTTCATGAGGTCCAATTTATTTATTGTTGGTCTTAGAGCCTGAGCTATTGGTGTTCTGAAGCTTTCCCCCACTTTCTCTTCTATTAGATTTAGTGTGTCCAGTTTTATGTTAAGGTCTTTGATCCACTTGGACTTAAGTTTTGTGCAAGGTGATAAACATGGGTTTATTTGCATTCTTCTACAAGTTGACATCCAGTTAGACTAGCACCATTTGTTGAAGATGCTTTCCTTTTTCCATTGTATGAGTTTGGCTTCTTTGTCAAAAATTAAGTGACCATAGGTGTGTGGGTTTATTTCTGGGTCTTCAATTCAATTCCATTGATCCACTGGTGTGCTTATATACTAAGCTGTTTTTATTACTATTGTTCTGTAGAATAGCTTGAAATCAGGGATGGTGATACCTCCAGATTTTTTTTTTTGTACAGGATTTATTTATCTATTCTGGGTTTTTTGTTTTTCCATATGAAGTTGAGAATTGTTCTTTCAAGGTCTGTAAAGAATTGTGTTGGTATTTTGATGGGAATTGCATTGAATCCATTGAATCTGTATATTGCTTTTGGTAGGATGGCCATTTTTATTATGTTGATCCTACCTATCCATGAGCATGGGAGATCTTAGAAAACTTGGAATAGCTCTACCTCAAGACCCAGCCATACCACTCTTGGGCATACATCCAGAAAATTTCTCACCAAACCACAAGGACATCTCCTCAGCTATGTTCATAGCAGCTTTACTTGTAATAGCTAGAAACTGGAAACAACTAAGATGTCCTTCAACCAAAGAATGGATAAAAAACTGGTACATTTACACAATGGAATATATAAATAACACTGACAGCAATCAGTGCCATTAACTTGCAGAAAAATTAGGACTCATTCTGCAAACAGCTCTCTTTGGCAAACAAGATATTAAAAAATATAAAAGAGGAATCTTTTATATTCAGCCATCAGAAACAAGGAAATCATGCAATTTGCAACCAAATGGATGAAACTAGAGAAGCTCATCCTTAGTGAGCTAACCTAGACCCAGAAAGATGCACATGGCATCTATTCACTTATAACTGGATTTCAGCCATATAGTACAGGCTAATCATCCTACAATCAATATACCCAAAAGAACAGGAACATGGACTTTCCTACCTGTTAGTGGAACTGCCATGTATGCCCTCTGTGCAAGAGGAAGCTCTTAGCCCTCATGTGACTGATGAACTGAGGGGATCTGATATGTGGAGGCACCCTACACTGGAGAATTACAATAGGTGGGAGAAGGGGTAGATGGTGGGAGAGTGTTACCAGGAGAGCTTGGAAGGAGAAGGCTGTGATGGAGATGGAACTTGAATTAATAAATAAATGTTAAAAAAGGGAAGTTTATAGCTACTAGTGCATACACCAAAATACCAGAGATCTCTCAAACAACCTGATACTTAAGGAATAAACTAGGAACTTAAAATTAGTAAAACAATGGTATTAATTATTCAAATGAGGTAGAGATGGGGAAAGATAAAAAGAGGAAAGAATCAAGATTGGAAAGGGGGAAAGTCTGAGATAAAGATATAAGAAACTAAGAAAATGCTGTAAAATAAAGGAGACATTCCCTCCTTTATTTTCATGTTGAGGAGTAAAAGGAAAGGAATACTTCATTTTTTAGCTTTTGCCTGTACTTGGTGTAGGAGGCAGCTATTTTATTTCTGAATTCTGAGCAGGTTAGACCAAAGAGAGCTGTTTTCAGGCTGAGTCCTATTTTCTTTTTTTCTGCAGGGTAATGGCACTGTTTTCTGTCAGTGTTATTTAAATATCAATGTGAAGAGTTTAAAAGCTACCTTCAAAATGCTCCTACCAAGTGTGTCTGAGGACTATTGGTTGAATGCACCCTTGTACCCAAAGTGCTTTGAACCTGTAGAGTTTGACATGAGCCCATCCAGAGCAGTGACTTCCCATTGCTGTGGCCTTCTGAGAACATAAAGAAGTCACGTAAAAGCAATCTGCATTGGCAGGGCAAGGCACTGAGGGATCTTTTGTGTCCTGGTCACACTTTTCTTTTTGTGTTTGTACTCACACAGCTAATTTCTTTACTCTTACCAGAGTTCAGATAGCAGCTTTCCGGATGCAACTACTCTCAGCTTCCCTCTGTAGGGAAGCTTGCTTTCTTTACACAAGTAGCTCTGTCTGTCAATTTCAGTGTAAGTTACAACCATTTTTTTTGGTCCACACTTTGATTCTTGGAGTGGTTTCTGACTTAAATAGTGAAGAAAGGAGGCTTTTGCATATAAATGGGGTGGGAGGAAGTCTCCAGCAAGAAGATAGGTACACGTAAGTTGGTATAACAGAAGTTATATTTTATAATGCTGAGGAACCATCGCACAAGTTTCATGCTTCAAGTTTCTAACAAAAGTCCTAAGTCTATCTCCTCAAGACTGCTCACCTGTGCACTGTATCTCAGCTGAAGGTCGGTTCCAGTCTGTAATGGTAGTCTCCAATTCAAAGGAGATCCTGGAGGAGACTCTCCATCCACAGGGCAGATCGAGGTTGTGTCTCTCCAATGTCTCCAGCAGTCCTGAGTAGGAGAAGAGCAATGTAGTGCTCTTGGTCTCCATTTACATGTTGTCAAGTGGGCATCATTATCTTGAGTAAATGATGTCGTTGGGTTCTGGCTATCAGTTGCAGCCTTGGGTATAGTGAGGTAGGTTCCTGACTAAGCTATTTCTATATGTCTAAAAGGCATATTTTATTTTAATCATCACATTCCATCTCCTAGTCCTTGAGGCATACATAGTGCCAATGAGGACCACCCATAAGAATTCTTATCATCATATTATCATAGCAAAGTTGCACATTTGAATCATAACTGAAAAAAAGGAGAAAGCATACTGTGAACATTTCAGTTATTAATAGGCAAATAAATGCAATGAAGAATACAATTATTGGACAAATTAGTCAGAGCAAGGTGAAGCAAATGTCTGGTGGCACACCACAGGATTTGCTGTATAAGGAAGGATCCCTATGGCATGTGTGTACAACCCCACATTTTTCTCCAGGTTTGGTATACCTCAACCTGAAAAACATATTTTAGAAACAAAAGTTAATGTGATTACTTTCAAACAAAGTGTTGTAAAGAGGGGCATAGCAGGGTTAGAGTGTAGGACTCTGAGCTGAGCCAATCATACTAAAACATCATCTTAATTTGATAAGGATCAAGTAAGAGCACGTGGATCATGGCTGTGGGCAAGGTATCCCTTCTTTAATTAATAAAGAGAGGAACTTAAGAGTCCAGTGAGATTCATAATTAGCTTCCATTGTTGTTCTTCCGTTTGGTAGGGTAATATGGTAAAGAAGGTGGTGGATAGAGAGCATCAGGAAAGCTGGCAAGTGTCCAGAGGTATCTCTCACAGGTCTGATACTAATGCATACAAACCATCTCTTCTTATAAAAATGACGTTTTCTTGGTGGAGGATAACTAAGAATTCATAATACAACATTCTTGACTTGTGGTGTCACTGTGGAGAGGAAACATATCCAGAAGAAGGTTCTTTAATCATAGTTTGCACAGATGTGTCTTCCAGAATCATGTGTTCCTTCTGATGAGGTAGTAGTCTCTAGAGCTCACTGCCATATTGTTCTTCCTGAAATGAAGTTTGTTAACCAAGACCAAATTATCATAAGGGGTTTTCATGCCAAAAGAGCCATTATTATGAATATGTAAAGCCAAAAGCTTTCCTTTATCCAGTGAAATAAGTTCCATTTGAGAAAGCAAGTATATTCAAATCTAAATATCCTACTAATCACATCGAATATAGACCATTTAAATCTTAAGGTTATTAACTTTATGGGCATAAGCAATAATGTCATCTTTGAGTACAGCTGATAAATGCTAGACCCTGTTTATCCTCTTAGGGTCTTAATATCCCTAGTGATCTGGTAATCTGTTGAGTGTAATTGTGGCATGCTAAAGGAGAGAGCAGTAGAAATGGTACCAATAGCTTTTATATACTTTTCTAGCAAGTCATTTTTATGTTCAATGTTAGATAGGGTACCTGAGTCAAAAACATGTCTCTGTTCAAAGGTTAGGCTAGATATCTTGGACATGTCTACCCATCCTGAGAAGTAAGCTGTTCCTCTAGTAGCATTGTATGTAGCCAAACAACTAGGTTCTGTAGAACAAAAAGTGGAGTCCTAAGTGTCCATGGGGATGTTACAGATGTCAGCTGTGAGGTTGATGTCAGCTTCAAGGAGCATTCAGTAAAGACCCCATTACTAAAATCTATGAGTTGGTTTGCAAAGATCAATAGAGTCAGTTCTGATATTTGGAGCTCATTGGACAAAGGTGTTGGCTCCAAGGGAGGTGATATGTACCTCTGGGTAGTAGACATCTTCTGTATTGGTTCAACTAGTCCATGCGAAGGAATCATAGGGTATGACAAAGCCATTCCCAAGTTTCCCAGGCAATGGGTATGCATGATAAGCTGGTACTGCATTGTTCATATTGACTAAGAGTAATGTATTTTTGCAGAATCCATGCTTACACCAAGATGTTTGAGTTGAGTACAGTAGGCTTTTATAGACCAATGTTTCTGTTCCAAATCCTATAGAAAAGAACTGAGGCAGGTCTGTCTCTACTCTTTGAAAAGTGAGTGTTGCCTAGATTCATTCTTTTCTTTGATCCTCTGAATACATTGTAGCAAATAATTTTGAAAGATCTGGTTGGCTACAACTAGTCTCTTCAAATTTTCAGCTGTATATTTGTTAGTATCTGACAGCAGTTGCTTCAATACATTTAGTTCCAGATGAAGGGCTGTGAACAATTTGTGGGTAGTAGGTAGTCAGTCAGACAAAGCATTCATAGCCAGTGTTTGTTGTTCAGTAAGATTTTTGATGTCTGGTGTATCTGCATTGATTTCCAAAAGAATAGAAAATGCTTTGCTAGCTCCGAGTAACGAGCTGACCAATATAGCTCCAGAAACTAATTGTAAAAGTTTCTTTCTTAGCCGGGCAGTGGTGGCGCACGCCTTTAATCCCAGCACTTGGGAGGCAGAGGCAGGCAGATCTTTGCGAGTTCGAGGCCAGCCTGGTCTACAAAGTGAGTCCAGGACAGCCAGGGCTACACAGAGAAACCCTGTCTCGAAAAACCAAAAAAAAAAAAAGTTTCTTTCTTTTTTTGCTTTTCCTTTGTCAAACCTATTACCTGAGAAGTTGAACTGATATTTTTTAAAATTTATTTTTATTTTATGTATATAGGTATTTTGCCAGCATGTGTCTGTGTGAGGGAGTCAGATTCCCTGGAACAGGAATTACAGACAATTGTGAATTGCCATGTGGGTGCTAGGAATTGAACCTGGGTTGTCTTGAAAAACAACCAGTGCTCTTAACCCCTGAGGCATCTGTCCAGCCCTGACTGGTATTCTCTTAAATTCAGGCTCAGAGCAGAGTTCTTCAGGTGGGAGCCATGACTTGAGGTTGAAGGTAAGTGAGATCTTCTGGATCCTAGGTATAATTGTAAGCCTTGAAGGTAGGCTAAGGTCAGGCATCATCATGGTGCTCTGGTTACCACTGGTGGGGATATAGAGGGATTGAAATAAAGTACTTTGTAGTTAGATATGAAGAATTTGTTGTTTTTGTGCCATCCTCCCTATCAATGATGCATGGTGTTGGGCTGCCTTCTTTGGTTCCACGTTATGGGAAAGACATATACGTCATCAGATTGAGGTCTCTTGTGCAATCTTGTTCCTGCATATGGCATATTGAGTATGGGCTTGTGGGACATAAAGTCTTCAATACCCTATTTCTTGAGTTGTGGTGGTGAGATAATCATGTAGAAGTAATAAGGAAATCCTTGGTGTATATGTTTCCAGAATTCCAGTTTGGAAAGATCCATACCTGCAGTCTTCCACCAATGTAAGTTTCTTTGGTCTGCCTTTTCTATGTGGTATCTTGGCACTAAAGAGTCATAGGATCTAGGACTTCCTCTAGTTGTGTATTATGTCCACTTTTGGGTTGATGTCAGTTTGGTAGCCAGTATAATTCCAAGCTTTTAACAATGTAGTTGCAGGGGCTGGAGAGATGGCTTAGCAGTTAAGAGCACTGGCTGCTCTTCCAGAGTTCAATTCCCAGCAACCACATGGTGACACACAACTATCTATAATATGATCTGATGCCCTCCTCTGGCATGCCAGATATACATGTAGATAAAGCAATCATATACATAAAATAAATAAATCAATAAATCTTTAAAAAAATCATTGTAGTTGTATTTGTTCCAATGATGGACCAGTCTGACTTGATCTTAAGGACGGAAGTCATTTTGTTATAAGGTCAAAACAAGTTCATTTCTGTTTGCTGAAAAATTCAAGTTGATCATGCTTCAACCTGTTTCTGGAATTTGACATGTTCCCCATCCTATGGAGTTTGACTCACCTTGCATATACCCTGATAAGGTAAGATGTTCTGTCAAAGAATTTTGAAATGTTTAGCCAAGTTCCCACATAAACAAATTCCTCTGGAAATCCCCCAACCTTTGAAACTGCCTAGTCTTGCAGTTTTTTGAGCTATATAAGCCCCACTTTTTCCTATGTTCAATGCTATATTTTCAAACACTGCTTTAGGGAGATAGCTCTGAAACTGGAAAGCTTCTATAAGGCAAAGAAAACTGTCATTTGAGCAAAATGGCAACCTACAGACTGCGAAAAGATCTTCACCAGCCCCACATCTGACAGAGGGCTAATATCCATAATTTATAAAGAAATTAAACACCAAGAAACCAAATAAGCCAATCAAAAAAATGGGGAACAGAGCTAAATGAGAATTCACAAAGGAGGAATCTCTATTGGCTGACAGATACTTGAAGAAATGCTCAACATCCTTAATCGTCAGAGAAATGCAACTCAAGATGACCCTGAGTTCCATCTCACACCTGTCAGAATGGCTACGATCAAAAACTCAAAAGCCAGCACATGCTGGTGAGGCTGTGGAGAAAGGGGAACACTCCTCCATTGCTGGTGGGAGTGCAAACTTGTACAACCACTATGGAAATCAGTCTGGTGATATCTTAGAAAACTTGGAATAGCTCTACCTCAAGACTCAGCCATATCTTTTCTGGGTATATATCCAAATGATTACTCACCAATCCACAAGGACACCTGTAGGGAGTTAGATTAGTATAAATTAGATTAGTAAATATCTAGGGGTTTCTGATACAGTCTCTTAATTTGGGGCATGAAGATCAACTTGGCTGTGAACAATTAGCTTATCAGCCTATGGAAAACCAGGAAAGACTTAATGGACTAAAAACAAGGTATTTGGCCTGGCATTGTTTTATGCTGCTAAGTGGGCAGAGCCCAAATTAAGCTGAAACAGGTGGAACAAGGAGAGATTCTATTTAAGGACAAGTGGATGGAGCTAAGGGACCCCCATGCTAGAGAGCTCCAATGCTAGTGAGTCTTCACACTAGAAAGGACAACAAGTAGTTTGTATCGTCTGATGAAGAAAGTGCTGGTGAATTGATGGCCAGATCTCCCTGAGGCAGAAAGAAGCTGGTGAACAGAGAAAGCCTCAGCAAGACAGCAAAAAGCCAAGGACTAAACCCTGTGGTTCAGATTTTGTCTAGAGGAGTTTGACCTGTCTGAATAGTGGCCTAAACGAAACTGTGGCGGACTTTAAAGATTGAGGCAGAGCGGCAGAGTTGCTGATATGAAGGAAATAAGTTGGCATATAGACGGCTGAGGTCTCCCAGAGAGAAGAAAGCCTCAAGCTTTATTTAAAGTGAAACAGCCATAGTCGATTTACCCTGATCAATCTACATCTGAGATATTCCAGAAAAAAGACTGATAAGTGCATTAAAGGGTCTACCACAGAGACTGTGTTCCTGATGATTGAGGACCTGCCCCAGAGACTGTATCCTTCTAAAAGGTTATGAAAATAGTAATAGTTAATAGGTTTAGTGGTTAGGTCATAGGGGTTGTAGGAATTTATAGGGTTAGTAGTTAAAAAAAGTGTTTATATTTGTTATAAGTGAATATAGTTAATAATAAATAAGTATTGAATAGTTTAAAAAGTTCAGTTTCAGACATCTCCTCATCTATGTTCATAGCAGCTTTATTTGTAATAGCTAAAAACTGGAAACAACCCAGATGTCCCTCAACTGAAGAATGGATAAAAAAACTTTGGTACATTTACACAATGGATACTACTCAGCCATCAGAAACAAGGAAATCATGCAAGTTGCAGCCAAATGGATGGAACTAGAAAAGCTAATCCTGAGTGATATATCCCAGACTCAGAAAGATGGTATTTATTCACTTATAATTGGATTTTAGCCATGTAGTACAGGATAACTATCTTACAAACAATACACCAAAAGGAATAGGAACATAGATCTTGTTACCTGTTAGTGGGACACTTTGCCCTAATGGAGCTGCCATATAGGCCCCCAGTGCAAGAGGAAGCTCTTAACACTCATATGACTATTGAACTGAGGGGGGCTGATATGTAGGAGTAACCCATTCTGGAGAGGGGGAGAGGGTAGGAGGGTGGAACTGGGAGGGGTGGAGAGAGGGAATTGTGATGGAGATGTAACTTGAAGTAATAAAAAAAGAATCCATATTCTATTTATTGATGCTACCTTAGAGCAATGTCATGTGATTGATTATGTGTTTCATTTTGTAGAGTTTGCAGAATTAAGATATGTACATATGTTGATACATCATGCAATTAGTGCATGTTCACCATTCCAATGGGTTTTTGCCTTGAATTCTGAAAAAGATTGTGAGATTGCACATTTATTAGCGGTCATAACTATCTTGGAAATGCCTTTGATGCTAGAAGCTGATGATGCTTCAACAGATGGGTCAATTAGAATACAACAACTTTTTAGACATTACTGCATAAAACCTGTTACAGATATAACTTTCCATATTTCATTTCAGGTCAAGCAATTATGGTGAGATCTAACAGGACTTTAAGAAAAATGCTCTTAGAACAGAGGGGGGTTATAAAATCTCCCAGGGAGAGATTGAATAATGATTTGTTGACTTTAAATCTTTTAAATGTCAATGAGACAGCACAGCTGCTGAAATACACTGTACTTTAGAAAGGACTGATGAATTAGATCAGCATATATATATGTGATGACCTCAGAACAGAAGAAAGGAAGTATGTTACATTGGGGAGGAGACTTTGCATTTCTTTCTACAGGAGAAGAAAAGCTATGTATTCCATCCAAATTATTAAAAATTATATTTAACAGGGGACAATTCCCTGAAGATCTTGACTGCAGATAAGAAGGAAAAAAGCAAGAAGAATAAAACAGGTAACTTGTATTGCTGGTCCCTCTGCATGGGAATAGCTCTGAAACTGGTTGGGACATGAAAATGTCTCCAGTCAGGACTTCACTTAGGCATAGTCAATAAATCTTGTTGGCTACAAAATCCTCAGAACTTGTTATCCCATCCTTTCATATGGCATTGATGAAAATTTATATTACAGTTGGGTTATATAGTCCAAACTAACTTATAAAGAAAGACAGAGGTGGGAAAGCTGCTAAAACAAAGAACAAAGAATCATCTTTAATTGATCTATACATACTGTACATTCCATTATTAGGTTATTGCAGAAATGTATGTTACCTTTAAAACTTTATATGTTTATAGAGCAAAAAGACCAGGCACCAAAGAAGATAAGTAGCCCAGGTGATCCAGCCTCAGACTGCATCAATTGCTGTTTCATCAAAACTTACTTCCAGGACAACATCAAAGCTGCTAGCTCACTTGGTCCAGTCTTTTATACTGTTCCAATCAAGACTTCATTTAAGCTTGCATTTTTACAGCACATAGAGACTGGACAAGTGTTACAACTTCCTTCCTTCCTTCCTTCCTTCCTTCCTTCCTTCCTTCCTTCCTTCCTTTCTTTCTTTCCTTCTTTCTTCTCCTCCTCCTCCTCTTCCTCCTCCTCCTTCTTTTTTAAGGTTTTTCAAGACAGGGTTTCTCTGTTTCCTTGACTGTCCTGGACTCCTTTTGTAGACCAGGCTGGCCTATCAACATAATAAAAATGGCCATCCTACCAAAAGTAATATATAGATTCAATGCAATTCCTATCAAAATACCAACACAATTTTTTTTATAGGCTTGGAAAGAGCTATTTGCAATTTCATATGGAACACCAAAAAGCCCAGAATAGCTAAATCAATCCTGTACAATAAAAAAAAAAACATCTGGAGGTATTACCACCCCAGATTTCAAGCTGTACTACAGAGCAATAGTTGTAAAAACAGCATGGTATTGGTATAGAAATAGACCAGTAGATCAATGGAATCGAATTGAAGATCCAGAAATAGACCCACACACTTATGGCCACCTAATTTTTGACAAAGAAGCCAAAACGGCACAATGGAAGAAGGACAGCATCTTCAAAAAATTGTGCTGGTCCAACTGGATGTCCATTCTGTAAAAGAATGAAGTTAGACCCATACTTATCACCTTGTACAAAACTTAAGTCCAAGTGGATCAAAGACCTTAACATAAGGCCGGTCACACTAAATCTACTAGAAGAAAAAGTGGGAGAAACCCTTGAACTGATTGGCACAGGCGACAACTTCCTGAACAGAACACCAACAGCTCAGGACTTGAGATCAACAATCAATAAGTGGGACCTCATGAAACTGAAAAGCTTCTGTAAGGCAAAGGACACTGTCATTCGAACAAAACGGCAGCCTACAGACTGGGAGAAAATCTTCACCAACCCCACATCTGACAGAGGGCTAATATCCAAAATCTACAAACAACTCAAGAAATTAAATGCCAAGAAACCAAATAATCCAATCAAAAAATGGGGGACAGAGCTAAATAGAGAATTCACAAAGGAGGAATTCCTAATGGCTGAGAGACACTTGAAAAAATGCTCAACATCCTTAATCATCAGAGAAATGCAACTCAAGACGACTCTGAGATTCCATCTCACACCTGTCAGAATGGCTAAGATCAAAAACTCAAATGACAGCACATGATGGCGAGGGTGTGGAGAAAGGGGTACCCTACTCCATTGCTGGTGGGAATGCAGGCTTGTGCAACCACTATGGAGGTCAGTCTGGCGATATCTTAGAAAACTTGGAATAGCTTTGCCTCAGGACCCAGCCATACCACTTCTGGGTATACACCCAAGTGCCTCTTCATGGAATCATAAGGAAGTTTCCTCATCTATGTTTATAGCATCCTTATTTGTAATAGCTACAAACTGGAAACAACCCAGATGTCCCTCAACCGAAGAATGGGTCAAAAAACTGTGGTACATCTATACATTGGAATATTATTCAGCTATCAGGAACAATGAAATTATGCAATTTGCAGCCAAATGGATGGAACTAGAAAAGCTCATCCTGAGTGAACTAAACCAGACTCAGAAGGACACATATGGCACTATTCACTTATAGTAGGATTTTAGCTATATAGTAGAAGGTATCGATACTACAACTAACACACCAAAGGGAACTTGGACATAGACTTCTTATTTTTAATTTTTATTCTTTATTTATTTTTTATATATTAGTTTTATTTTTTCTATTTTTTAGTCTTTTTTATCTATTGTATGCTTATTGGTTTGCATACAATAGGGCAACGAGAAACTTTTCACTGATGGTACTGCTTCGTAGATCCCCAATGAATGAAGAGGCTCTTGGCCCTCACACGACCTCTCAACTGAGATGAGGGACTGTTATATAAGGACACCCCACCCCAGAAAAATGGGATGGAAGGGTTAGGAGGCAAAGAAAAAAAATTAAATGTGATGTTTCGGCCTTTTACTACTAATTGTCATAAACTGTTTAAGATAATTAAGAAATGCAAACTAATGGTTATGCAAGCCGGTCATTCTGTTAGGTACTATGACAGCCTATTATAGTTACTTGCTGAGCTAATCAGAAATAAACCTACTAAGAGACAAGCAACATCTGCTTACCCTAATATAAGAGATAGATAGGGCCTCTTCAAAAACCTCAAGAGATCTGCAGAATATGGCATTCAAAGATGTTTTCGTAACTTTAGATTTTTTTATATCAAGAAATATCAACTCCTGACAGCACCCCCTATTCTCCTCCAAGTAGAAGATGAGCATCGAAGAATCTCCAGTGGGAGATGATTGAATTAGTCGCAAGCCTATCTCTTGGTAGGAAAAGCGCCTTTCTCCAACTGTAGACAGAATGTTGTCCAAAAAGGACAAAACCTGGAAGCAGGTAAGTCAACAGCCTAGCTCTGCCAAGACAGGGTAGGTAAGTCCTTCATAACCCCTTCTCTACAATCAATGTCTGTCAGAGAAATGGGGCCAAATGACTGAAGATTGATGCTGTAATATATGGAGAGAAAATGGGAACTGTCCAGGCAGCCACAAGTATGTCATTTCTTAGTTTGGGAAGCTGCAGGCCCTGTACTTCCTATAAAATCAGATATATTTATCCCTCTCAGGTCTCTGAGGTGGTTGAAGAACAGATAGCTAGAGTCTCATAATTTAATTTTGAGTTGTTATAGGAGCCAAGAGAGTGTTATAGATCTAAGAAGATTCTTTTAAAATTGTGTTGCAAGTTAGTATGAATGTTGAGTCAGATATAGACCTTTAAACTCATGGAGATGTTTAGATAGTAGAATGTTAAAGTCAGGTACCAAATACATAGGGACTGGTCATTGGGAATGTACGTTAAGCCATATAACCCTCATAACTGTGGCTTAATTACCTCTGTTGTACTGTATTGTATTTGTTATTATAAGAGAAAGAGCCATTTGTTTGACTGAAAGGGGAAACTGTAGGGGGAAATAAGATATACCTTAAACTTAAAAGAAAAAAAAGGGAAGAGGATGGGGGATTGAGGGTGGGAGGGTGGCACTGAAGGGGTAATAGGGAGGGGACTGCGATTGATATGTAACTTGAAGAAATAAAAAATAAAGGAAAAAAAAGAAAACATCTTTGAATGCCATATTCTGCATATCTCTTGAGGTTTTTGAAGACCAGCTATCTATCTCCTTATATTTGTATAAGCAGATGTTGTTTGTCTCTTAGCAACTTGATTTCTTATTAGCTTAGAAAATGACTGTGATAGACTGCTCTAGTACCTAACAAAATGACATGCTTGAATGACCATTAGTTTGCATTTCTTAATTATCCTAAACAGTTTACGAGAGTTGCTATCAAAAGCTAAGACTTCACATTTCAATTTTAGCCGTTACCTAGGTACAATACCTTAAAAAGCGTTAACCTTAATTTTGTATCAATATACAAAGATCAATACCAATGTGGCCAACTATAATCTTAATTTTGTATCAATACCAATTTAGCCAAATATAATCTTAATTTTGTATCAATATACAAAGGTATAAGAGCATATTCAATAATCTGTCCTTTTTTCTTTATCATTCCTATATTATGTCTATACCCCATTTTTCTCAAGTCTTTTCACCCCTATATAGGAGAGAAAGAAATATACAGAAAAGAAAAAGAGAGAAGTCCCTGGGTCTAACCTCCAAAACCTATTTAACAAGACCATTTAACATCTTATAATCTCTCCCCCTAAATAACAAGAAGCATCTATATCCCATCAAATGACCAAAGGGGGGAAAATCACCCATCCCACCTTCTGGAAATGGGACGTAGCTCTCTTAAAATGACTTCTTGCTGATTTGGGATGTAGTAAACCTGTTTGGGGCCCAAATAAGAATGGAAAAATGGTTAAGCATGTTAATAGAATCATTTGATGTTCAGTCCTTTTGTGTTCATCTATTTAAATGTCCTAAGAAGTTTGTAGACAGAAGCTGAACTTCAGGGCTTTACTGAAGTTCTGGCTGGAACAATCTGTCGAGCTGAACAATCTTAGTGATTTTGAATTGTTGTGGTTGTAGGACTTTTGAGGAAACAGCTATTGAGGAAGTCTGCAAGGCTGGATCATCTGGGCTACTTGTCCTCTTTGATGTCTGATCTGTTTTCTTCTGAGGTTTCAGGTGTCCAGTTGTTCCTGGATTCCTTAGGTGGATGCTTTAAATCTCCTGGAAAGATAAGAACAGAGTTTAACTCTGGGACACCACTTTTTTTTGGGGGGGTCAGGTAATATTTTTCCTGGAGCAAATTTGTCTTTTTGACAATATAAAAGTATTATCTTTCAATTGAGATTAAAAAAGAAATTATTTTAATATTTTGGAACTAAACAAACCTTTAAATGTATATATTTTGCGACCTCAAGGACAATTCACTTTGAATTTCAGCATGCCTTCTGTGAGTAGCTTTTAAACTTAAATGCTTCCAAATCCTATTTGTCTGTCTCTGCGTTCTAAGTATTGGGATCAAAGGCATGTGCTTCCCAAGTGATGGGATTAAAGATGTACACCACCACCCCTGTATCAAAGTTTTTCTCTATTTAGAGTTTGATTTGTATCAGGCTGACCTTGAACTCTGAGATCTGCAGGTTTCTGTCTCTACTGTGGTGGGATTAAGGGTGTGCATCATCACCACCCTGTTCCCTGTAACTCTAGAATTTATAAGACAACTAACATTATAGTGATCCTCCTGTCTCGGCTGGAGTTAAAGGCATGGGCTAACACCACACATTTCATATATATTACCTTAGCTCCAAATTTTTTCAACTCTTGGTGGTTTAGAAAACCAGGTTGAACTGCAGTAACCTTTAATTTATTTACAGTATTTTAGACCTCTTACTTGCTTTTAAATTCCAAACCATGAAAATATCCTTTATATCTACAAAAAACTTTAAAGCTGGGATGAAGTTTGTGTAAACTGTGTGGCCACCTGCAGTCTAGCATTCCAATCTGAAATTAAGGCCATTTTTCCTTTCATGCCAGTAAGGCAAGTATACCTTTGGTAAATTATAGTTTGAAATTTTATATTGTATTTTTATTATATATTTTAAACTTATTAACTCTTTTCACAAAAAGTATTATTTTGTTTCCTCAAGTTATTTCTAAAGTATAGTTTCCTCCCTCCTCCCTCCTGGACTCTCCTTCCCTCCCTCCCTCCCTCTTTCCTTCCCTCCCTCTCTCCCTCTCTCATTATTCCTCTACTTCATAGTCTCCTTCTCCTCAGATGAGGTGGGCCCTCACATATCATACTCTCTCAGTTATTCAGTCATGTGAGGACCAAGAACTTCCTCTTGTATTGGGTCTTGATGTGGCACACCATCTAGGGTAAGATGTTCCACTTACCTGCAGCAGATTCCATGACTCACTGGTGGGTGAAATTTTCCTAGGATAGATATTCTAGGTTCCTATCTGTTTGGGTCTGTGGGTTGTAGGAAGGTTATCCTGTGATGTATGGTTAATATCTATTTATAAGAGAGAACATACCATGTTTATCTTTCTGGGACTGAGTCAGCTCACTTAGGATAAGCTTTTCTAGCTTTATTCATTTGGGTTTGAATTGCATGATTTCCTCATTTCTGATAGCTGTGTAGTATTCCATTGTATAAATGTACCACAGTTTTTCTTTATCCATTTTCAGTTGAAGGACATCTTGGTTGTTTCCAGTTTCTGGCTATTACAAATAAAGCTACTGTGAACATTGTTGAGACAATGTCCTTGTGGTTTTGTTTAGAATCTTTTGGATATATGGCCAAGAGGAGTATGGCTGGGTCTTGAGGTAGAACCATTCCCAATTTTCTAAGATATCTCCAGATTGAGTTCCAAAGTGGTTGTACAAGTTTGCACTCCCACTAGCAATGGAGGAGTGTTCCTCTTTCTCCACATCCTTGCCAGCATGTGCTATCTTGAGTTTTTGATCTTAGCTATTCTGATGAGTGTGAGATGGAGATTTCCTTTTCTTATCTGGATCCCATCCTACATCAGATCTGGGGAAATCCCAGATCTTCTAAGTAAGGAGTATCACATACCCAACCCTTTCCTGATAAGAAACCTGCCCAATGAACCTGGAGTTCTTTCCCCACCCCCATTACCCATGGGATAATTAGATACTGAGTTTCCTTTCTTCTTATAGAACTACACCCAGCAAATCAAACACATTCTCCTCCAAAATCCCTCCCCACTGACCAAACGTTTATAATGCCCCATTCACGAAATAAACTCTTTCTCCATTCTTCTACCATGACCATCTGAGGCTTGGCTGTTTATTTTGGGCTTGGGAAGGAAGTGCTCTTCCTTCCATTAAGAATTAGCACCTTCCCATCCCTGGCTAGCCAGGATTTTATGGGGCACCAGCTCCTACTCAGCTAGGCTCACATTTCAATCACCGCTGCTGGTCACACCAGTGTTCTCCTCCAGAGCTCATCAAGAGGTGCTGAGCCTCTGCTGTTTCTCATGTGCACATGCCTGTTGCCAAAGTGCTCATCTGTGGTAACTGTCTATTGTTGGTTGTACCCAAAGCAGCCTCCAATCCTGTCCTAACCAAGCCAGACTCCCTAAGCCACTTGGCTTAGTTCAGGAGCTTCAAGTTCCTTGAAGCTGCCCGACCCAATGATGGCAGTTCATCAAAAAGAACTGGTAACACATGAGAGAATTAGGAATACCCTAACTCTCCTGCTTGCTAATTAAAAGTGTTGTAACACTTGGGCGTTGGAGAAAATCCTTTCTCCTCTCCAGGATATCCCATGCCACACATCCTGATGGATGTTTCACCCTTTTCTGCCTGGAAACCAACTGAGCTTGGAACTTCTGGTGAGAAACATGCACAAGGCCTGAGCTCCATGAAAGCTGTAGAATGGCAGATAACTAAAATGCAGTTGAGCCTTGGGTCCAAATGGTCCACATGTGTAATTTATTTTCTACCAGAGTCAATTCTCTCTCAGTCTCAGATGATAATTTTCTTGGACCATTTAAGTGCTTATCACTTTGTAAGGCTTGAAATAAATTATGTATCTTGAGTCATTAACCAAATTATAGACCATAGCCAGTTAATATCTCCTAGCAATTTTTGAAAATCATTAAGTGTTTGTAATTGATCTCTTCTGATTTGTACTTTCTGTGTTTGAATTTTCTGTAAACCTATCTTATATCCTAGATAATTGATAGAATCACCTCTTTGTATTTTTTCAGGAGCAATTTGTAATCCCCAACAAGACAAAATTCTCTTTATCAAACATTTTTCTAAGGTATCTGCATCTGAATCAGCCAGTAAGTTATCATCCATAAAGTGATAAATTTTAGACTGAGGAAACTGCATACAAATTATTTCAAATGGTTATACAAAATATTGTCATAAAGTTTAACATTTCTTGAGGTAAAACTTTCCAGTGAAAACTCTTTACTGGACAACTATTATTATAAGTATGTATGGAGAAAGCAAACCTTTCCCTATCATGCTCATTCAAAGGGATTGTGAAAAAGAGATCTTTTAAATCAATTACTATCATAGGCCATGACTTATGTAATAAAGAAGACCATGGTATTCCAAACTGTAAAGAGCCCATTGGCTCAATAATTTTATTTATGAGTCTTAAATCTGTTAAAATCCTCCAGTTTCCTGATTTTTAAAAACAAATACAGGGGAATTCCATAGGCTGGTAGATTCTTCAATTTGTTGAGTATTTGCCTGCTCCTGTACCAGCTCTTCTAGTACATGCAATTTTTCTTTTGTCATAGGCCATTATTCCACCACACAGGTTTGTCAGTTAACCATTTTAAAGGTAGGACAGTTGCTACCTTTGAAAGATTGAAAGCTATTATGTCCTGCTTGTGGACAACCTGTACAGTCTGTGACTGTTCTTGATAATACCTTTTAATATTTTTCTCCAATGCATTCTTTATTTTATGGTTTGTTTCTGAGATTGGAGGAATGTTAATCTGTGTTTTCTATTGTTGCAACAAATCATGTCACCATAAATTTGTGGCTATATTAGCCATATACAATTTAAATTTTCCTATTTGTCCTTCTGGCCCTATACCCTTGACCCATCTTGCACTTTGCTTTACCTGAGATAAAGTTCCAATCTCTTGAAGTTGAATATTTACCTCCTGAAGAGGCCGACCTGGATGCCGATATCTTGGTGAAATTATTAATACATTTCCTCCTGTGTCTATTAAACCTTCTATTCCAATGACTTTTCTTTGTATTTTTAGTCTCTGATCATTTATAGCAGTTTTCCAAAATACTTGTTTTTTGGTCTCTTCTGAATTTTTTATTTTATCTACTGAAGCTGTTCTGTCCTTGATTACACCCAGAGCATTGTTGTTTTTAACAAGGCATTAAATCTTTAAATTGTTTTGTGGATGACTTCCTCTGATGCTGACAGGGAATGATTGAATCACATTTGATATCTGGATCTGTGGGAGACCCCCCCCCCAGGGCATTTCCTGATAGCAAAGTGTTACCTTGCCTATCCCTTGTTGATTTGCATACATTAGTCCAATGCTGGCCTTTACCATACATTCTCCATACTCCAGAAGGCTGGGGCCTTCTTTTTAGATTACCTCTAGAAAAAATAATGCTTTTTAGGAAATGCTTTACCTACAGTGTCTTTTTAAATGACCTTGCTTACCACAATTAAAACATTTCATATTTTGGTTTTTCTTAAAGCTTTTAGAAATTACTTTTATCAGAGTGACATCATAAACATGAGATTCAATATCAGCAGTATTTCTAATCCATTTATCTGTTGGTGCTGATCTTGCCTTTAAAGGTTTAATCATTCATTTGTATTCTGAATTAGCATTTTCAAATGACAAAGATTTGATTAGTATTTTTCTGAATCGGATACTATTCTATTTACAGATGAAGTCAATCTTTGCAAAAAATCAATGAAGGCTTCTTTTGGGCCTTGTGTAATTTTAGTAAATGACTCAGGCCTATTTTCTGATTCTCCAACCTTATCCTGAGCATTTAAAGCTGCTAATTGACATAGTGTCAAGGTGTCATCATTAAATTCAAACTGCCTTTGTAACTCAGCATGTTGACCATCACCTAGCAACTGATCTTGGGAAATATTAATACTCTAGCCTTATGTCATTCTTCTATCACTCTAGCTTCCTCTTTCCACTATGTTCACCATTGTAACTGAGGACCAACTTCCAATATTGCTGTTACCAAATCTTCCCAGTCTTGATGGATAATTCTATTCTGAGTTGCCCATGAATTTAATATCTACTTGGCATAGGATTAATGCATATCATATGAAACAATTTCTTCTCTAAATCTCCTCAGATTGAATATGCCTATAGGATTCCATTTAATTTCATCATAACCTTGGAGGTGCCTATCAACCACTGATAGGTCTTATCAGTAGTATAAGTTAGTTAGACTGATAGTAACTGGATAAAATAAGGTTGGTTTTATAGCAACATTGGGCTGCTCCTCTTCAATTTCATCATGCTGTGGTGTGGTAGGTTCTTGTCTAAATTCCTCTGTCTGTGTCTAAGGAAATTTCTTATATTCATTTGTAAGTCTTTCTAAGACCTTTCGAAATTCTTCTGCCTGTGTCTGAGTATTTTTCTTACTTTCATTTATAAGTCTTTCCAAGGCTTGTATCGTATCACTCCACTTTTCATATTTTTCTTGTTTCTGAATCTCTAAAGCTTTTTTCTTTGAGCAGGTACAGAAAGCCACTACGGTTATTAAAGACAAAATATGAAATACCAAAATGATAATAATCATAATTGGTATTGAGTCAATTTTAGTTTAGTCATTTAGCTTTTCATTTTCTGCTTCTATTTAAAAGCAATTAAAGTAGCACTATACAGGGTCCTAGCACCTTGTATTATGATATTTCTCATCCTTAACTCTCTCCTCGAAGACTTCCCAGGGAGCTATTTGCAGATATTTGATGGTTCCTTAGTTTGTCTGCAGCAGATGTGATTTCTCTGTCAGTGTGGTCATGTCATGTGCTGGAGTGCCAAAATGGTTTTTTTTTTTGTAATCTCAGTTTTTCAATTTTACCAATGAAGCCGGAGGAGCCAGATGCTGGGGTGAAAGCCCACTAGCTCTGCAAGGCAGAGAAACCACCCAGTTGACCCTCTTCCTCAACGAATGTGCTAGAAGGAGAAAGCCAGTTGTCCTTTTCCATACTGTCTCAAAAACCCTTCAAACTGAATGTCCTTCATTTCTCTTCCTATGTGCCTCTCTTTCTGTCCTCCTGACTTCCTCTCACTCTCTATGTTTTTCCCTATGTTCAGTCCCTGTCAGCTGGTTGCTTGCTCTGCCTCTTGACCTATGGATGACTTTATTTACATTTATTTATGGCTGTTTACAATAAACAGAAAGCTCTTGGATTAATGGTGTGTGCTAGGGTTGAGTTACATGACAACTAGAAAGAAGTTTTCCCAGTATACAGTCTTGGGGCTCAAAATGTGATCAATTATCCTGTAACTGAGAGTGGGGAATTAAAAAGATTGGTAGATCATTCAGATCACTCCATTGTCTCTTTGACCAATTTGATTTATTGTGTTGTTGTGATATAGAAGACTTTGTATAGTGGTGGTCCAGTTATTGAAGGCAATCTGGATGGGTTTGTCTTCATCATGCCCATTTTGAATTGGTGAAAACATTGAAGAGCTGTACCATATGCACAAGGTGATATTAATCAATTCTCATTAGTACATTAGTACTGCTTCCATTGATTTATACCTATCCCAGATATTCTGTTGTGGGGGTTGAGCCTTTCATATCAAGAAATGTGATGTGTCTGCACAAATTGTTGCTGGTTGTGCTTTTATGGTATTATCTGAATTCTGTAAAATACCATGTAAGTACAGAGTGTCTGTGTGTCTGTATGGGTTCTCCTTGGGGGATGGTGAGGCTTAAGTATCATAAAATGTAAAGGATTGTGGCAGCAGGTCATCTAAGATCAATGGAAACCTACAATATTGTGTGTTCACAATGTTGTGATTTCCAGATAGTCATTGATAGGTGGAAATGAGTCATTTTCTGCCTTGCATATTGGATTTCTATTCCATACGTCCATCTTAGCATAATAGGATAGTTTGGGAAATTCAGCCACACACAGTATAGTCATGTTTGTTACACTCAGTTGTTCCTATAGTTCAAAAGGTGATTTTGGGCACTTGAATACATATAGTGGTAGTATTGTGTACCAAGACAGAAAATGCTTTCATGGTGTTCTCCTATCCATGTTTAATTCTAAGGTACAGGTCTGATAAATCATGGGATTACATGGGGTTACTGTGGTCAATGTTGATAGTTAGTAGCCTCATCCTTTTTACTCCAAGGTGGCTTCTATAGCCAACCCTGTGGATTCATTGTAGTGGAAGTCATAGACTGGGTTTATTTGGTGAACATATGGGTGAAAAATTCTGACAGGAATTTTGTGTTTGTTGTTATTTCACAGTTAATCATGAAATCTTTGCTGTCTGGCATCTCAATTCTTATTCTCCCCATGTTCTTCATCATAAGGCAGAAGGATAATTTAAGAGACAGTTCTCTCCAATGGAAGTTGGAGATAGCTGATGCTGCTGTGATATTTCTCCACATCTGTGTGAAGGGGCATTTTCAGTGCCTTTCTTTCCTTAAAATTGGTGTTTTCATCCTCCCCTCAGTCATTGGTGATTATGACTCTCAAAATCA
Organism: Lophiomys imhausi; assembly: GCA_907164525.1. Lineage (NCBI taxonomy): Eukaryota > Metazoa > Chordata > Mammalia > Rodentia > Muridae > Lophiomys > Lophiomys imhausi. Next base: position 377,388 of record CAJQZJ010006348.1, on the reverse strand, counting down.
GTGGAAATGGACCTTCCATCACAATAGCTGTACCAAATTGTATTTTCAATAACTTCACAATGAAAGTATTGAGCATAGAATATGTTCCTGGAATATGTGAGGTTTAGGATAAAATTTTCATGGTCCTGGTATTCTGGCAAGAATCCATCTAAGATGTAGCAGAATAAATTTCCAGTGTTATATTTTATTCTTGGTTTATTGGTTAGTGTAGTTGTTGGTATGGTGGTGTTTCATTCATTGTCCCTGTTGTTGTGTATGAGATTGTTCATGAAGGAGAGGATGTTTCTGATTCTGGTAAGTTTCATAGTGTTGGTGATGGTGTTCTGGAAGATAGCATAGTCAAACAGCCTGAGCTTGGACCCCTACTCACTCCCACAGAGTGGTCAGGGCAAAGCACGCCAGAGATGACCTCCATCCAAGACAACCCGTACCCAGTGCCATGTGGAAGACACCCAGAGACTCCAGGTGCCACTAAGATGAGTAAGTAAGTGGTGGAGAGATACAAGAGAAAGAGAAGCAGAATGGTGTGTGCACAATGAAGAGAAGTGGAACTGGAGATTTGAGGTTAATGAGGAACTGCCTGATGTGAATAGACTGCGATGCCACCTGAGGACATGGTGAGGTCCTCGTTTGTGCTGCTGCTGAGGACCATGTCTGGGTCAGTGTCCTGTCAGCAGGAGGGGTCTGTGTTGATGTCAGTGGCCATGTGAATGTCCCATGGCCTAGGGCCATGTTGTTTGGTCAAAAGGGTATACTGTGTGACACACCATGGCACACTGCAGCTTTGAGGGTAAGATGTTTTGTTTCTTTTCTTTTGGGAGGGAGATTGCAAGGGTGAAGGGGAGATATGGAGGGATGGGGAGATGAGGAGATGTGTGGCTTTGGGGTGCATGATGTAAAATTCACAAATAATCTAATAAAATATTAAAAAATAAAGAGCCTGATATTGACCCATTGAGCATTGTTAAACTTATAGAATCCAACAGAACACCCAGGAGCAATGCCCTGGGTGCCATCACCTAGCCAATCATGCCATGGCACTGCTTCATTTTGTGTTCTTCTTTATTTTCTTGTTAAAGTTCCTATGAGGCATAGGGTGTAATTTGTTATGGTCTTGCCTTGCCAAGTGCTACTTCCCTTTCTTTCTGTGCATAAGGTATAATGCCAAGTTAGCACCACTGCTGAGTAAATTACTCCTAAGTCTATTATTATTATTATTATGAAATTGTATATCCAATATACTGGATTAGGTACTAGACACATTATGCTTGGAGATAGATCATCTAATTTCCTAAGGTTCAGATTTTCCTTCTTGTTTGTGGTACAGATTTTATTAAGCCTGTTCTGGGTGAATTGACTTCTGTTTCCTTTAAGTCTTGAGTTTCTGTCCCTGTGAACACATTTATGTGGAATTATTCTTCATGGTCCAGAAATATCTGGTGGTTATCCCAACTCTAAGCCCAATTTAATAGCTTCTTCTGAGGGAGAAGCTCTATTTAATTGTTGCCTAGAATTTAACTAATAGCATGCGATTTTAATAGCCTTTCTCAAGGGAGTGTCTTTGAGGTATTTTGTTTTGTTTTTCAAGACAGAGTTTTTCTGTGTATCCCTGGCTGACCTGGATTCACTTTGTAGACCAGGCTAACCTTGAACTCACAGAGATCCACTTGCCTCTGCCTCCCAAGTGCAGAGATTAAAGTTGTGTGCCAGCATGACCAGCAATTACAGACAGCTGTGAACTGCCATGTGGGTGCTGGGATTTGAACCCGGGTCCTTTGGAAGAGCAACCAGTACTCTTAACCACTGAGCCATCTCTCCAGCCCCCATATCTCTGAGTTGTAATAACTTGATTATGAACAATCCATTTAATGTTTTCATATTGCTGACTGCTGTTGGATTACATACTAGGTGGAAGTCTCATTGTATGTCTATGGTATGGGCCTACTTCTGGGCTTTAGATTATGTAAACTATGTTCGTTGATCTGACTCAATAATTATTGGGCAGCTGTATCAACTATCCAACACTAGAATGTTTGCAAGATTGTCAACTAGTCTGTCATATTCTCTTTTTTGGCTAGTTCAAGTGCTGTGCTTTCATCTATAAGGGTGCAGGCAGGCCCCCATGAGTATTCAAGGGTCTTATGAAATATACATGTTGTTTAAAATTAAATTGTTTAAGGGATCATGTTACAGCTGATACCTGATGCCTGAATTAGTTTCTTTTTACTAAAAGTTTTTTTATTTTGTGAATTTCACATAATGCACCTTGTTCCCTCCCATCTCCCACATCCCCTTAGACTCACCCTCCACCCTTGCAATCTGTCCCAGAACAGAAAATAACAGCTCATTGTGGAAGCTGCAGTGTACCTCAGTATGTCCCACAATATTCCCCTTTGTCTACACATTCTGCTTGCTCCAAATGACATCCCTATCTGCCACTGATACCTCAAGTACCACACTCCGTTCAACAAGGAGACATCTACTCCAGTAAGGACACATTTCCTAATCCATCTAAATACTGTCAATACCTGATGAATAAGCATTCAAATATATCAGCCAATGGGGTCCATTCTTATTCAAGCCACCACAGTTCAAAATGATTGCTTCCTCCTGTACACTTGCTCCAGTCAGCATAATGTGTTCAGCATAGTTGACCAATGTGATGTTTTATGGAAGAGACAGACATCAAGATCCGTTTGAGCTAAGTTATGACACCGTACTGGAGATTTAATATATCCTTGAGGTAAAACTATAAAGGTATACTGCTGGCTTTGACAACTGAAAGGTGTTCCTTATGGACAGATACTGAGAAAAAGGGATCTGCTAGATCTACAGCTACATACAATGAACCAGGAGATGTGTTAATATGCCCAAGTAAGGACACCAGATCTGGTACAGCAGCTGCAATCAGATTCAATACCAGATCTGGTACAGCAGCTGCAATCAGATTCAATACATGATTGAATTTTCAATAGTCAGCTGTCATTCTCCACAATCAATCTGTATTCTGTACTGGTCATATAGGAGAGTTAAAGGGAGATGTGATGGGAACCAGCACTCCTGGTCTTTCAAGTCCTTGATGGAGGCACTAATTTCTGCAGTTCCTCTAGGGATGTGATACTGTTTTTGATTCATTATTCCGTCTGCAGAGGCAACTGTAAAGGCTTCCACTTAGCCTTTCCAACCATCATAGCTCTCACTCCATCATTCAGAGAGCCAACTGTAAGAATTCTGCTGACTTCTAGTATAATATAGAGTTTTATATATGTATTATATGACATATTTATATTATATATATTCTATTACATATAATAAATACATATATATATATATAATAAATACATACACCTATCCAGTTATATATATTCTGGGACTGAGGAAATAACCACAGCAAGAGTTTGAGGAGCCATTGGACCTAGTGTGAGTTGGATTTCAGGCAAAACTCCATTAATCAATTGACCTCCATAGGCCTTTGCTTTAACTGGAGAGCCACAATGTTTCTTAGGCTCTCCCAGAATCAGCATCAATTCAGAATCAGTATCCAGTAGACCCTGGAAAATCTGATTATTTTCTCCAGTGTTCAATTACATCTGTAAAAGGACACAGGGTTCTCTGGGGAAAGGCTAACAGTAAAATTCTTAGTTATTTTATTAAGGTCCTTTCTTGGGAAAACCTGACTGTCCCTTCATTTAAGGGGTTCTGTGTCTAAAAACTGACTCATGCCTGGAAATTTGGTTCACGGGCCAAGATTCCATTTTGCTGTGATTCAATATAGCCTTTCTTTTATTTGTTTGAGAATTTTCCAATTTGTACAGATAAAAAATGCAGTGGACTTCTTATCTATTTCATGCTTGGAAATACCATGATCGATTAGCTAGTACTAAAGATCCATATTAGTCATGCCACCATAAAATTCACTTTGCTTCCTGACCCTAGAGGCATTGCAGATGTGACTGCTATGTCACATGTGCATCAGTAGTTGACAGAGAGGAGAGAGGCTTTATCTGAATTCAGTGTTCTGACCTATGAACATTTGAATGAATAGTAGCCCAACGTTCCTGGGAAAATAAAGCAAGCTGGATACCAACACCATTTTGGCACATGGAGTAGTCTGTGATGACTACCAGACCAGTACCAAGCAAGCACCAGATGGTGCTTTCCTAGGACAGGAAACAAACCAGAAACTGGAAGAACTCTGCCTAGCCCTGGATGTGGGGGTTGTGGGAGAGCCAGCCCTGCCTTAGGTCTGCTATGTGTTAGTGTTGGTTAGGGAGAGATGCCCTCTTCTCCATTTTGCCCTCACCACCAGAAGATCTGGCTCAGATGGGGTCACAGGAGCAGGAGAGCTGTCTCTTCCTCTTACATGCTCCAGCACTCAGGAGAGCAGGCCCTGCACCTTGCCTGGGTAGCACACTTCAGCTGCTCCTGGATATGGGGGTTGTGGGTGAGCCAGCCCGGAGGGAGTGAGTGTGAGAGAGCCAGCCCTGCCTTCGGTCTGCTATGTGGTGGTGCTGGCTAGGAAGAGATGCCTTCACCTCCTCTTTGTCCTCACCATCATTGGTTGACAGGAGATCCGGCCCAGAAGGGGGTCACAAGAACAGGAGAGTTGTCCCTACCCCTCACATGCTGTAGCACTCGGGAGAGCAGGTCCTGCACCTTTCTGTAGTAGAACTGGCCATGAAAGTGGGGGTTGCAGGTCCAGAACCAGGGCTTTGAGTTGACACACCCCAACATCTACCCCATGGATGAACTGCTGGAGTGTGAGAAGGGGTCAATTCCACAACCCAGGATTTCAGGATCTCCATAATGCAGGACAGTTACAGCATATCTGAGAGGTGTTCCAGTGAGGTTCCAGTACTGACAGAGTAGCAGAAACCAGGGCCCTTGTACCAGACCAAGGAGTCATTATAATAAACATTTGCAAGCAAAATGTGTGGACAAAAGTGAATATTGTGGGACATACTGAGATACACTGCAGCTTCCACAATGAGATGTTATTTTTATGCTAGGACAGATTGCAAAGGTGGAGGGTGGGTCTCGGGGGAGGTGGGAGATGGGAGGGAACAGAGTGCATGATGTCAAATTCACAATATAAAATTTTTTTCAATAAAAAATTAACTTTGCTTGTGCCAACCATTATGTGTCAAGCCATTATAGGGATTGGTTTGTCTGTGCTGCCCATTAGAACTATGATCACCTTGACTTTGGTGGGTCAGTGTTGCCATCTGGCTTCTGCTACTTTGCAGCCCAATCAAACCCATTTAATTCATCTAACTTAGCAGCAACATCTCTAACCCTAAGGTCTGGCACAAGGAAAGTGCAACAAGGTTCTTCAAATATGCTGGTGCCCCTATCACCATTTTGCATCTTATCTTATAGGATTAATGAAGAACATGTCTTCTGGGCCTTCCCATTGAGAAGGATTAAGTTTTACCCAGAATACCCTCCTGCTCTAGCATTTCAATTTCCCTGAGCATTAAAATCCCTTTATCAACACCAAGCCAAGGGATATTAGGCATTTCCAACTCTATCTCAGTACGCTATCATTTAAGAAATGCTTCAGCCAATCATTTGAACTAACTTTTGATGCCTTTTTAAAAAAAAACTGTGTGAGTTCTATATTAAACCTGGAATCTCAACTTAGTGGGCCCACATCAATAAACTCAGTCTGATACAGTTTTATTTTCCACTATTATCCCACATCCTTAAAATCCATTTCCACGCACATATTCCTCATACTTCTACTTGAATGAATTGGCAAACTCATTAAGCTCTTTAGTATTGTAGTTCCCTCCTCATAGACTACACTTTCTATCTTCCTTCAAGGAGCCTGCTAACCTTAAGTCTAGTTATAGGTCTAGAGGCAACTGTTGGTGGGCCTTTAGGAATATCAGTATTTGTAGGCATAAGGTTATTGTGTAAATCAAATCTTGATTTCTGTGTCTCCCATATCTGGTTTCAGTCCTTGTTCTGAGGAGCTCATGTCTCAATGTTATGTAAATAATGCTCCCCAATTGTCCCCTGATATGCCAATAAAGCAGCTTACAGCTACTCACTGAGCAGGGAAGAGAATAGGGCTGAATTTCCAGGGGAGGAGGAATTAAGGGGAGGAAGTAGGGGATTGAACAAGAGGCAGGAGCAGTAGAGATGAGAGATTCAGCTGAAGCAGGAAAGCCTCACACAGTTTTTTTTTAATGCATCAAAAGTTAGTTCAAATGATTGGCTGAAGCATTTCTTAAATGATAGCGTACTGAGATAGAGTTGGAAATGCCTAATATCCCTTGGCTTGGTGTTGATAAATGCAAGTATCTCTGAGATTTATACGGTGGGGAAGACAGAATAGCTTAGTGAGTTAAGAATAGAATAATAACTGCTTAGTTTTTGAGTTATGAAGTCTGTTTAACAAATAATATAGTCTCAATTATCTGGATGATAGTTGGGTTAAGAGGTAAATTGTGAAATTAACACAATTATATAAAGTTACACTAACAAGTATTGTTTTGCCTGGCATATTCTTCAGAGATGTCACTGCTGGTTTGGCAGACAATGAAGAATTAATTTCTTCTGCTGAAAGCAGAAAAGGCAATATTTCAGGGGGAAAGATAGGGGTATATCTTCTACTGAGATTGGAGAGAGTACTTCCTCACGTGAGATAAACTCTTGAGAATCTAAGGGTTCACATTTCTCAGATAATTAGTGTCATACATTCCCATTCTAAGTTACAAGATCCCATTCTTTACCAATCAATGTCTCTACTTTAACCGCTGACACTCTCTGAGGCTGGCACTTAATTTTTTACTGTAATTCAGCCAACCTTATAATGAGGACTTCTACTTGATTTTCTGCAACTTGAGCTCTGTGGCTGCTGGAAAGAAAATTCTCTTCCAGGACACACTTAGAAACCTTTAGACTGTTTATGTGCTTCTGGAGCCAATCAGTTTGTATCACTGAGTTGATTGCTGTCCTTCACCATATTCTGAGATGCTAGAAGTTTGCTAATTTTATGATGGAGATCATCCTTTTCCTTTGTCAGTTTATCGAGAGATATTAGGAGCAACTGATCAATATCATCTTTTTAAAAAATTTCCACAAATTTAAAATACATATTAAATATAAAATATATGATAAAACATATTCCACAGATATAAAAACATTTTATATAGTCACCAAATCTGTTGGTAAATCAGGACAAACAAATGCATTTGTCCCCTTAAGTATGTAAAACAGTTCACACCATGTGCTATCAGTACTCTCTAAGCACCCAGGAGAGGCTTCAGTAACCATTGGTGTTGGAAAACTTGAAAGCCTATTCCAGATATTTTAAAAAAATTCATCCTTATTCTTTTGTTGCTCTAGAATTATTTCTGCTACCAATATCTGTATTAGTCAGGGTTCTATAGAGTAACAGAACTTTTAGAATGAATCTCTCTCTATACACACACACACACACACACAAAGAAGATTTATTAGAATGGCTTACATGCTGTGGTCTTGCTAATCGAACAATAGCTCCTTATAAATAGATTGTCCAAAAATCGAGTAGTTGTTCAGTCCTTACTGCTGGATGTTTCAGTTGGTGTTTAGTAGATGCTGGAATCCAGAAGAACACTCTAGCACACGTGAAGGAATAGACTTGCTAGTAAGAGAAAGACCAAACAGGGGAAGAGAGAGAGGAAGAGAGAGGGAGAGAGGGAGAGAATCAGAGAGATAATCAGACACACACACACACACACACACACACACACACACACACACAGAGAGAGAGAGAGAGAGAGAGAGAGAGAGAGAGACAGACAGAGAGAAAGAAAGAGAGAAGGCAAGCTTCTTTCTTCCATGTCCTTTACATAGGCTGCCAATAGTAGGTGGGGCCCAGGTTAAAGTTGGATCTTCCCATCTGAAAAGATCTGGATTAAAAGTCCATCTTCGTACTTCAGAGATCCAGATTAGAAGTAGGTCTTCCAACTTCAAAAGATTTAATTAAGAAAAAAAATCCTTCACAGGTGTGTCAAGCCATTTGGGTTTTTGTTACTTCCAGATGTAGTCAAGTTGACAACCTAGAATAGCTATCACTGGATCTGAACAGAAAGTTCTCAAAAGAAGAAGCACAAATAACAAATGAATATTTTTTTTTTTTTTGGTTTTTCGAGACAGGGTTTCTCTGTGTATCCTTGGCTGTCCTGGACTCACTTTGTAGACCAGGCTGGCCTCGAACTCACAGTGATCCGCCTGCCTCTGCCTCCCAAGTGCTGGGATTAAAGGCGTGCGCCACCACCGCCCGGCCAAATGAATATTTTTTAAAAGTGTTTATATCCTTAGCACCCAGGGAAATGCAAATTAAAAGTATTTTGAAGTTCCATTCACTCCAGTCCAAATGGATACCATGAAGAAAACAAATGACAACAAATGTTAGTAAGGAGGCCAAGAAATGGGCACAGTTACTGTTGTTGGGTTATAAAATGATACCGTCATGATGAAAATCAGTGTAGCGGTTTCTCACAAAGCTAAAAACAGAGGTGCTGTATGACTAAATTCTATCTTTTCTGGGCATATACGCGAAGAACTCTATATCCTACTACAGAGATATTTGTGCATGCATGCTCCTTGCTGTTGTATTTGGAACATCTATGTGTGGTGGAGGTTCAGATTTCTTTGGAGGCACAGTTGTGTTGAATGAATATGTTTTTTTGTTTTGGTCTCAAATATGGGATGTGGGGGGTTCTTTGTACACCACTGAAAAATAAACTTGTAAAAGAGACATACAAAAAATCCTGATAAAACAGCACCTGATGTTTTACCAGCTGCAAAACTGTCACGTGTGGGGAACATATTTACATCCTTTGATGGATAGACTCCTTGGAGAGCTCGTGATCTTGGTCAACAGGAAGTACCTCATGCAGAGGGCATAAAGTTGACCAATCAGAGGGTACCCTTGTGCAGGTATAAAAAGGAGGCCCCAGCAGGCAGATTGCTGTGAGTTCGAGGCCAGCCTGGTCTACAGGGTAAGTCCAGGACAGTCAAAGCTACACAGAGAAATCCTGTGTGGAAAAACAAAGCAAAAAAGAGGAGGCCCTGGAAACATGGAGGGGTTTTTGCTTGGCATCGCTTCTCATTGCTATTTCACTTTGTAGGATTCCAGACAATGCTTTGCTGAAGTTTGCTGCTGCCGAGACTTGCTAAAGATTGAGGACTGGGTCCGACTGAGCCCAGGTTGGCCCTGTTTGGGGCTGCAAAACACATTGCACTTCAGCTGTCCTTATTGGGGTTCCTAGTTAGCTGTGCTCCTATTTCTGCTGTTTGCTGTGTTCCCATTGCTGATTGTATCTGTTCCTGTGTGTGCTGATTTGGATGAATGGCTGATGAGCTACTCCAAGGACCTGCGATTTAGGAGGTCTATATCCTTTATTTCATGCCTTGGGCCAGTGAGTTAGAAGGTGTTTAGAGTTATTAATAAATAGTTTAAAAGTATGCCTTCATCTATGAAATGCAATCAGACTTGATGTCTATCAACTGATGGATGGATAAGGGAAATGTAAAACATATTCATAATTGAACTTTATTCAGCTATAAAGAAATATTAAATTATGAAATTACTAAGAAAATGGATGGAACCCAACCCCAGAAAGACATATAAATGTTCTTTCTCATGTGTGGGTCCTAAACTTGTGTTTTTAGATTTATTTGATTAGCCTGGAATATCAATAGAGGAAAGGAACTTAGTAAGGAGCCAATCAGAGGTGAAAAAGGAAAAGAGGTCTGAAGAGAGTAGGGGAGAGTAAAACACATATGTTATCATAACAGAGCAGAGAACACTGTGGATGTCAAAGCTTAAGTAGGAATGGGAGAGATGGAGGTGGTGAGGGAGAGTAAAAAGACACACAGTTCTATAAGGAAAATGAAGGCAGGATTCCTGAAATGATGGCTTCTGGTTCCCAGTGTAACAGAGCTCCAGACCTTAGTAGGCTCCCAGACCTTAGCACAACTGACTACACAATGGGAATACTACTCAGGCCATAAAACTTAGCACACAGACTGTACCACTTGCCAAAATTGGAAATAAAAACCTAATCCATCAAAGTCTATAGTTATGGGAAAGTCTCTAAACACATTAGCCTTGCTTTTTGGCTTTTGTAGTTCCACTTCTAGCTGACTTGTTAACTTAAATATGCCAACCCAGAACATGGGTTTCATGCACAAAACCCCGAGAAAGGCTCAAGACTATACTGGGATCCCAAACACCCAGCTAATAAAAACTTTCGATTGACTTAAACCCATGTCTGAGCACTCTTCTCTGGTGGATACCCCAAAACACCAGAAGACATTCATAGAATAGTGGGAAGACACTGAAGCAGATATCTAAAATAGCACCAATATAGGAAATGGGAGGATTCAGTGGCCCTATGTAGTAACCAAGTAAGAATCTATTTAGCAGCCTTATAGCCTTAGGCCTTTCCTATACTGAAAGGATGAAGCTTTTACCTTTCTTTTTTTTTTTTTTTGCTATTACCTTTCTTTTCTTCATGGTTTTATTGTCTGCCATCCCCAAACATTTAGATATTTATTTCTGCCAGGAAAAAAATATGTCAGAAACTTAGATTGCTATCATAATCTGGACTATATTTCTTTGGGTCTCTAGCCTAGGATTTATGAAGACCTCTATTTAAGGTCATATACCTGATTGAAAGTCTCAGGGAAGGACTCTGTAGGCATAAGGTTATTGTGTAATTCAAATGCTGATTTCTATACCCCCAATATCTGTTTGCAATTCTTGTTCTGAGAATATCCTGTTTCAATGCTGTGTGAACACTGCTCTCCAATTGTCCTCTAATGTGCCAATAAAGCAGCTTACATCCAGTTGCTGAGCAGGGGAGAGAATAGGGGTGAACTTCCTGCCCTCCAGGGGAGGAAGAGTTAGAGAAAGGAAGAAGGGGATTTGGCCACAGGGATTGATGAAAGAGATCTCAGGAGAGTTCCAGCTGAATCAGAAAAGCCACAAAGTGCAAATATCTCTGGGATTTACTTTGGGAGGAAGTCATATTAGTTTAGGGGGTTAAGAATAGAGTAATAGCTGCTCAGTTATTGTGTTGTGAAGCCTGTTAACAAATAATATAATAGAGTCTCAATTATTTGGGTGATAGCTGAGTTAAGAGAGAAAGTGAGAAATAAATACAATTATATAAATTTATACTAACAGGACTCCAAGTGGCACTTGTCTGGCATTCAGAAAGTTCCTTCTCAGTGAGTGGACATTCCTAACACAGTGAGAATCCCAATAAGCTATAACTTTCACTGGAAATAGGAGAGTAGAGGCATGGGCTCTGATCATTCATAACTGGAAGGAGAATTTTCCCTCGTAAATGTTTTTATTTCCTCAGTAGAGGGATGAGATGAGAACCATACCCAAGCTTTATGAATACATAGCTTGAGGTGATTCCAGAGTGTTTCTACCTAACTATCCCTTTGACTAGACCTGGAAGCTTCTAGTGTCTGTACAATCTAATCTTCTGTAAGCTTGGACCTTGAAGGCTTTGTCTTCTAGCTTCCATCTGCTAACCTAGACCTCCAAGTTTCAGTCTCCAAGACTTATTGCTTAATAAGCTCACTATTTCTAGTTTTTTTTTCTGAACTTTGGCTAGTTTGTTCAACTCAGCTTTTCTGGCTCAAAACTCCTCTTCAATGTGATTGATCAAACTGGCTTCTCTCTATTTCTCCCTGAATTGCTCTGCTTGGAAAAACTGTCTCTTAACTCCATAACAGGACTGCATGAACTCATCTTCATTCAGCTGAACTGCACTGAACTGAACTGTACAGCCAGACTTACTGTACTGTTTCCATGAGCTCTCAGCACTGTCTCCATGAACTCTCTGGTCTCTTTACGCTTCTCCTAAGTAGCATCTCCTTTCTGTCTATTCTCATGAGAGTTAGGTGTATCCTATATCTGACTCATTCTGTCAAATCTTTCTCTGATTTGTCTCTTTGTCTGTCCCTCAATTAGACGTCATTGTTTGGGATTAAAGGTATGTTCTAAAGGCATATCTGTATTCCAGTCAGAGGGATTAAAGGTGTGCCATGTCTATATTCTAGCCAGAGGTATTAAATGTGTATACTAAGGACATGCTTGTATTCCACCTGGATCACACAGACTTAGGTCTTTTATTTTATTTTATTTTTTTTTCAAACTTAGGTCTTTAGATGTGATCCCTTGCCAGAGTAGCCATGTTGCTGGATTAAAATTCCTCTACACTCTGTAGAGAACTAGGGCTAAGATTTGTGCTCCTAGTGCTAAGGCAAGACTGGACAAACAGTATCTCAAGGAATTGATCATCTTCATAGGGGAAGAATGGTGAGAGAGGGCAGATTCCTCATTCAATACACCCATGAGCAAGTCACTCTGCTTGATAGCTTTCCCACCCCATACCTGGCTCTTGGGTCCATGGGCTGTGAATCAATATGTGTAGATACCTGGGGATAGGCTGTCTAGAGGAAAGGAAAATTCACAGAGCCTCTCTCTGTTTTGCTTTTTAAGCCTTTTTTTAATCACATAGGAAAACCCCAAAGTACTCTTATGTTTTCCAATGTAGAGCAAAAAACATGATACTAAGCTTGCTTAGAATTTGAAGCAGAAACTACCTGAAGTTCAAATACAGGTGGTTATAATTGATGCAGGTGGGAACATTTTGTCTCAGTGTGGGATAGCTTCCTTGGGTGCTGGCGTCCACCCCAAGGGATTTTATATGTTTGTTGGTACCAATGTGGTTACTAGTGGCTTGTCCTTGCTCTCTTCCTTACAGCTCTCAAGAGGAGATAGATACATGAATGTTCTTCCTCAGAGTTGTCACCATATGTAAACTATGAGGCAGGGAACTAGGGTGGCTGGAACAAAGTTTTCTTTAGCTGAACTGTCTAGAAGATGGCAAGCTGGCCTTACACACAATTCTAATTCCTTAGCATACGTTTTTGCATGTCTCTGCTGTATGTTCAAATTTCTTTGCTGGCTTTACAGGAAACACTGTGCTCTGGAGTTCTCCAGGCTGGTGGGGAAACTTGGAATAAACTAGTAGGAGTGCTGGCTATGAGGCTGTGTATGTGGCTCAGCAGTAGGAAGATTGTTTAAATAATCATGAAGTCCATCCATAGTGTCACAACAGTCAGTAGAGTAAATAGAGAGGACCCTCTGCTTCAGCATCATAGTTTTCTACATGACAGTAACATTTAGGGGCAAAGAAAAATCAGCTTGCTTGTGTGGGAGGCTAGGGATGAGGGATCTTCTAGGTCTTAATGCCTGATCTTTCTGCTCAGCACCTCCAAGTATACTTTTCTATATTATTTTCCTCTTTGTTGTATGCTGTTGTTTCTACCCCATCATGGGCAACCCTGCTTTTGTTTTAATTTTCCAGTTGTTCTGAAATAAACAAGCTAAGGAAAGAGGGCATTCTATATCCTCTAGATTACAGGTAATTATTCACTCTGAATGCTTACCATGCTTGCTTACAGATTACAAATTTGAGGAAAATGGTCAAAGGAGATGTTTGTTCCAGAAGGTTTGTTTTTGAATGGTGGATCTTTCACAGCCAAGATAAGGCTAAAAATTCATTAAAGTCAAGTGTATTTAAGGGGCCCATCAATAAGAGCAAATAATCTAAACAGATTCCCTTTTCTTTCATTGTCATTAATTAGGAAGGAAAGGATACTGATGCCAACGTGGATGCCAGTAAAATCTCCAGAGGACATTCTGGTTAGGGAGATCTGGGAGATGTCCAATATGTATTCTTTGGTTTGTGATGGGCAGTAATCAGCAAACACTTCCTAGAATGTGTCCCAACCCATTGGGATCTCTTCAATCCATTGGGCCTTAAGAAGGAAACACCTTACATATTTCTGCACACTGGCTTGTCCTAAACATAAACTGGAGGATACAAACATGACCTTTAGTAGGAAACTTAGTCAGACCAAGTGAAAACCTACAAGGGTAGAAAGTCTCCACAGCTTTGAGCAGATCCTAGCAAGGGTTGAGAGTTAGATAGACTGATTTATGTTCTCTCTCTCTTTCTTCTTTCTCTCTCTTTTTTTGAGACACGGTTTCTCTGTGTAGCCCTGGCTATCCTGGAACATGTTCTGTAGACCCAGGATGGCCTTGAACTCAGAGAACTGCCTGCTTGTGCCTCTTGGGTACTGGAATTAAAGGTGTGCACTACCACTACCTGGCTGACTGATCCTTTGTTGAGTGAAGCTTAACAGGTTGTTACAGGTCCCCATATTTCCTAAGTAATTTATAATTTCTGCCAAGTCCTGTCAAAAATGTAGGGAAAATCTCTTATGTACTGTATGGAAGCATCACATGTTAATAGAATGTGGATGGTCTAATAGCCATAGAGGAAATAGAAGGTGGGATATCTGGAGAGAAAGAGTGGTATTCTGGGATAGAATCAGGCACAGAGGAGATTCATCCTGAACTCTGAGGAAGTGGGATGCATGAAACTTAGGAGAGGTAACCAGCCATGTGGCAGACAAAGGATAGAATAAATGGGATAATAAGTTACAAGCTAGTTGGGGAACATGGCTAGCTATATGGCCTAGGCTTTTGTAAATATATTTAATTCTCAGAGTCATTATTTTGGAAACAGAGGTTGGGTGGAAACCTTGTGATTACACAAAAAATCAATACTTTCAGGGTAGCCTTCAGAAGTAACAGGGGAATGCTTTAGGTATATCAGAAACCATTTACTGATTTACTGTTTGGAGAACAAAGGGTTAAGCTCTATGTTTTGAGCACTTGGAGGTGATTCTTCTAGGTCTGACTTGTAACCCCCTGCCCCACCAGGGATTGCTTTAGACATCTCTTCAAGTATCTACCCTCTCTGTGACATTTTTTCCATTTTACATATGCTCTGTAAGAGCAGCAAGTACTCTAAACCACTGTACCATATCCTTTTGAGAAAAAATTTCAATTGGCTGCTGGATGGGTCCCAGAATTAGTGAGAAAAATCCTGGCTCATGGGCTCTCTCTAGTATATCCTTGGCCATTTGTATATTGGGCTAATGAGCTAGAAACTACCTGCCTCCTTTCTACATTTGACTGTTTCCAGATTTGTGAACCTAAAGAGTTACTGATCACTGGAAATGTCCTAAACCTTGGGTTTTAGGATCATATGAAGCTAGATCAGAACAACAGCATACCCATTATATAGCATGTGCTCAATGAACTCCATAAATAGGGCTTCTCACACCACTCAAAGATTGTGTGGTTTGCATAAAATTTCTCTGATGGTTATTCATGTGTTTTGAGGACAACAGCATCAAATATTTTGGAATACAATGGAGATTGGGAACCCAGGCCTGAATTCTTGTGCTCAGGGACAAAATGGTAAAATAACTCCTAGAAAGATAAAAGGAGGAAACTGGAAGGTGGCAGTGGACTGAGACATGGATGAGTGCAGAATTCCTTGGTCATACCTCTCTCTGGGACAGACTAGATCAAGCTACCTGACCCCTGCTGACAGACTGGAAATCTCCCATCCAGGTGGACTAAGAAATATGGGTAGACTCTCAGGTCTCTGAGGTGGTTGAAGAATAGACAGCTAGAGTCTCATAGTTAAATTTTGAGTTGTTTAGGAATCAAGAGGGTGTTCTGGATCTAAGAAGATGTTTTTAAAATTGTGATGCAAGCTAGTATGAAAGCTGAGTTAGATAATAGAACTTTAAACTCATGGAGATGGTTAGATAGTAGAATGTTAAAGTCAGGTGCCAAATACTGGACATTGGGAATGTATGCTAAAGCCATATAACTCTCATTATTGTGGCCTATTTATTTCTGTTGTTTTGTATTGTATTTATTGTTATAAGAGAAAGAAGCATTCGTTGGACTGAAAGGGGGGAGCTATTGGGGGGAAAAAGATATACCTTAAACTAAAAAAAAGGGTAGAGGATGGGGCGTTGAGGGGGAAGAGGGTGGAAGGGGGGTACTGGAGGGGGGAGCAGGGAGGGGATTGTGATTGAGATGTAACTTGAAGAAATAAAAAATAAATTAAAAAAGAAATATGGGTAGAGAAAGGGCAACATTTACCCAAAACTTCTCTATCTCATTGCAGATGGGACAAACTGGTTCCAAGATTCCTCCAAAATTGTCACTTAGCTGCCTTCTCAAACACTGGGCAGAACTAGACCTCCACACACTAAAAAGTCCTGATTTTCTTTGGTCAGGAGGCATAGACTCAATATTCCCTGGGATGTTTCCCTTTAAGAACAATCCAGACCCACCTGTATACGCACAGAGCCTTCTAGTTAGTCAAGCCTTATGATAACAGAGGGTATCACACAACTAAGCATTCGGTCACACAAGTCTTGCCAGGATCTCAGGTTAGACACTGGTAAAGGCAGATACTCTGTCACCTTGATCCTTTTTGACTGTGGCTCTTCAACTTTCATTTACTCATAATCTTCATTTATAATGGCTTAGTCCTGTCCCCAATGTACAACCCAATAGAAAAGACTCATCTGGACAAATCTATACCAATAATAAGGTGGATATGTACTTTGGGTTTAACCAGTTGAACTCAACAGTGAGTTCCACATGAACCACTAGGTTCAGTTATACAGAGGAACAAATGATGTTTGTACAATTTTCCATATGCTATTTGAACTCACTGAGAAGCTGGCTATGAAGATAGGTTTTGGCCCTCCTAATTCAGAACCAGGCACATTTGTCTCAACCACTGAGCCATTTCTCCAGCCTGCATATTTGTCTCAAAATGTCCTACTAAGCTCCTTTTCATCAGTCAGGTTGGGCCCTCAATTCTATGACAGAAAGCAAAACAAGAAATTAGACGGCGAGTAAAGGCATCATGACTGTTCTTCATCTCATAATATATGTTCCATTTCTGTCTGCTACTTTTACTCATTCTGAGCCAAAAGCAGAGTTACTGTTTTGTGCTTTCTTTTTCTTTCTTTGTTTTTTGAGATTGGTTTCTCTGTGTAGCCCTGGCTGTCCTGGACTCACTTTGTAGACCAGGCTGGTCTTGAACTTGCAGAGATCCGCCTGCCTCTGCCTCCCGAGTGCTGGGATTAAAGGTGTGTGTCACCATGCCCAACCTGTTTTGTGTTTTCTATAACCTTTACCTGGGAACTTACCAAGTCTCACAGTTTAACAGCATGTACACAGGTGCTATTGATTTATTATGTGTGCAGTTTGGATTCAAGTTCCTTTTATTAAGGTGATATTACATAGCACTATTACTATCCTCCAAGCCCAACACATACTATGGACTTCACTGTGCCAACTTGCAAAAGATCATAACAGCTAGGCTTATTGATTGTTTGCTAGGGTCATTATGTCTACTAAGATGGCTAAATGTTTTTTTCAGGTTGGAAAAGAAAGCTGGAAGATTGCAGAAGTTAAAATAGTCTGAAAAAGTTAAATAAGGCATGTAAAATGTAAAGGTTCAATACATTGATGACAAACTTCTGCTTAAATGAATGGAGTTAATGGCCTACTGTCCATAACAATTACAAGGACTGGCTTAAATAACAAAAACTCATATATAGTTAATGTTTATTTAAATGTTTGATTTTTTCCCCACAAGCCTTTTCTAAATATTACACAGTGAAGTACCAAGCTAGTGTAACTGACCTCCCAGGTGTTCAAAAACATATTTGGATACTATACTCATGTGGTCAAAGGAATTAAGTGAGAAATTTTCTCCTTGCTTGCTGAAGTCCAATAGATATAAGGGAACTGTGGGGTATAATTGTGGGGAAATCACATGTCCTCTTGTTTATAGAGGCCACGGAGCCACCATCCAGTGAGCTCTAGCCAAAGGCCATTCTACAAGGAGGAGAACCAACACAGAGGGAACATTTCCTCCATGCTTCCAAGTGAAGCCATTGTCAAGCAATGCCTTTGATTCATCCTCATATAGATGGAACAACTGGTAAAGCAAGGGTAGAGGAGTCAGAGGTTCCTCTCATGCCTAAGTGACCCATGAGGAAAAGATCCTCAACTGTCTTTCACAGCATAAAATGTGATTAATCTTGGCCACCTACATGGTTTTAAACATTCAACAGGAAAGTGTGGTAATAATAATAATAATAATAATAAAATGATTTATCTGTTTCTTTAACAGTCTAAGGTGTTATAGTCCTTAGATATTAGGATTAAATCTAAAAGAGATGTTTAAACAACTGTTTCTTACTAAAGGTTTTCTTCTTGATATGAAAAATGTTGCCCAGACATAATACATCATAATTTTGGCTTATTTCCACTGCAGCACTAGCTTCAGCCAAGAGAGACAGGTGTAACTGTGGGCTTTTCCATTCATGCCTCATTTCCCAAATAATGACTCAGAGGCTTGCTTGCTTATTTATTTATTTGTTTGTTTGTTTGTTTATTTATTAATAAATGTCTAGGCCATAAGCTTTGGCTTGTTCCCTGACTAGCTTGTAACTTAATTATCCTATTTATACTATTATGTGTCTGCCACAAAGCTAGTTACCATCCTTCAGTTTCATGGGTCTGAGTTCCTCAGAGTCCAGGGTGAATCTCCTGCCTGTAAGTATTTCTCAGAGTTCCAAATGTCTCTACCAGAACTCTGTGTTCTATTTCCTGCCTTTTGCTAATAGGCCATCAGCTGCTTATTGACAAATGATGGGACCACACAGTACACCAGATATTATTCCTACATCTCCACCTTTAGTCCAGTAAAAGGCTCTTTCTCTAATGTCATTAAACTATATACAGTAAGAACAATTATGAAAACCAGTAGGTAAGAATTACATTCACAACGACCAGTCCATTTGTATTTTTGGAGAAAGAACTCCACTATCTTGGTGTCTTGGTGAGTTCAGAGTTCTGTATGGAAATCATTCTCTATCAACGCTTGCATTTATCAACCTAAAAAAAAACTCCTTAGACCTAAAAATATCTTTTAAAAACAGTTCCTTAAATCCTAAACAACTTAAGCTTAATTGTGAGACTATAACTGTCTAGTCTTCAACCCCACCAGATATCTCAGAAGGAATAAATATTACCTGTGTGTACAAGAAGTGTAGAGCAAATAGCTTCCGAAACTATAGAAATGACAGAGATAGTTGACTGCTTTAACAGTGAGTTTTTCCACTTGTGCCCCAGCTCCTGAAATAGCTACTTAGAATCATTATTATTTACAAATGCCTAGGCCATATAGCTAGGCATGTTCCCCAACTAGCTCATAATTTAATTAACCAGTTTATTCTATTCTATGAGTGCCACATGGCTGGTTATCTCTCCTCAGTTTCATGAATCTGTCTTTCTCAAAGTCCAGGGAATTATCTCTACCTCTGACTAACTCCAAGAATTCCAATCTTTGTACCAGAACTCCCAGCTACTACTTCCTGCCCTTTGCTAATATGCCACCAGCTTTTTATTGACAGGTGATGCTTTCACACAGTGCACAAGAGAGTCTCTCTAAATTTCCCCTTTTAGTCCAATAAAAAGTCTTTCTTTTACAATAATAGAGTATATACAATAAGAACAAGTATGAAACAATTATGAAAACTATCAGGTGAGAATTACATTCACAATGTCCTGTCCATTTGTATTTGGCAACTTTGGAGAAAGTACTCTACCATCTATCCTATCTTGGTGAGTTTAGAGGTTTGTGTTCATCACAACTTATATTTAATAATCTAAAAATATTTATTTGGGTCTAAAACATTTTCTTAAATCCTAAACAACTTAAACTTAACCTGTGAGACTATAACTATCTAGTCTTCAACCCCACCAGAGACCTGAGAAGGAATAAATATTACCAGAGTATGCAAGAAGTGCAGGTAAGCAGCCTGGACAGTCTCCCAAGATTTCTCTGAGTCATTGGAGCATCATCTTTGGCCTTCTGGCCCAGAATATATGACAGGCATTTCTGTCAAGTAGGAATTATGAAGGACTTGCCTAACTTGTCCTTGCATCCCATTTGCCCAGTTTGGACAGCATACTGTCAACAGCAAGGACAGTTTCGTGCCCAGTGATTTTTTTTTTTTTTTGCCACATAGAAGCAAATTCCATATGAAGGTACTTCAGTGCTCAAAATCTTTTTTAAAGTAGGTATGGGGGTGCTGCCAGAAGCTTATATGTCTCACTGTCAAAAAAGCCTTTTATTAATAAAACATCCTTAAATGCCATATTCTGTGGATCTCTGATTTTTTGCAGACCATCTATCTATATATAGCATATCTGAATAGGCAAACATTGTTTATTTCTAGCTATTTGCTAACTGCTTAACCTAGAAATCATATTTCTGTAATTAGCTAAAGTAGTATCTAACATGACCGTGAGTTTGATTGACTATAAGCTTGCATTTCTAATTATTATAAACAGTTTGTAATAGCAACTCTTAAAAAGACCAGAGCAGCCGGGCGGTGGTGGCGCACGCCTTTAATCCCAGCACTTGGGAGGCAGAGGCAGGCGGATCTTTGTGAGTTCAAGGCCAGCCTGGTCTACAAAGTGAGTTCAGGACAGCCAAGGATACACAGAGAGACCCTGTCTCGAAAAAAACCAAAAAAAAAAAAGACCAGAGCTGTAGGGAGTTAGATTAATTAAATTAGATTTAGAAAATATCTAGGGTTTCTGATACAGTCTCTTAATTCGGGGCATGAAGATCAACTTGACTATGACCAATTAGCTTATCAGCTTGTGGAAAAACAAGGATGAAGTCAGGTGAAAACAGGAAACAAACAGGAGCCTTAATGGACTGAAAAACAAGGTTGAAGTTGAAAACAGGAAAGACTTAATGGATTTAAGAAACAAAGTATTTAGCCTGACATTGTTTTCAGCTGCTAAGTGGGTGGAGCCCAAATTAAGCTGAAACAGAGTTCCTCCTATTTAAGGACAGTGCATGGAGCCCCTTGGAAGAGGCCCTTGATGCTAGAGAGCTCCCAGAGTCCTGCTGAAAAAAGTGCTGGCCATCATTTGATGGCCATATCTCCCTGAGGCAGAAAGAAGCTAGTGAGCAAAGGAAGCCTCAGCAAAATAGCAAAAGGCCAAGGACTAAACCCTGTGGCTCAGCTTTTGCCTAGAGGGGTTTGACCTGTCCGAAGAGTGGCCTAAACGAAACTGTGGCTGGCTTTAAGGACTCTGAGGCAGAGCAACAGAGTTGCTGATGTGAAGAGGCTGGGGTCTCCCAGAGAGAAGAAAGCATCAAGCCTTATTTAAGGTGAGACTACAAAAACCAATTTACCCTGACAAACCTGCATCTGAGATATTCCAGAAAAAGGACTGTTAAGTGTGTTAAGGGTCTACCACAGAGACTGTGTTCCTGACGACTGAGGACCTGCCCCAGAGACTGTATCATTCTAAAAGGTTAGGAAAATAATTATCAATAGGTTAGAGGTTAGGTTAAAGGAGTTGTAGGAATTTATAGGGTTAATAGTTAAGAAATTGTTGGTGTTTGTTATAAATGAATATTGGTAATAAATAAATAATAATAATAATTGAAAAATATGGTAACACAGAGCTTTATAAAAATTGGATATTAGTCTTCTGTCAGATGTGGAGTTGGTGAAGTTCTTTTTTCCAATCTGTAGGCTGCTGTTTTGTTCTAATGACAGTGTCCTTTGCCTTACAGAAGCTTTTCAGTTTCATGAGGTCCCATTTATTGATTGTTTGTCTTAGGGCCTGAGCTATTGGTGTTCTGTTTAGGAAGTTGTCACCTGTGCCAATCAGTTTGAGGCTTTTTCCCACTTTCTCTTCTATTAGATTCAGTGTGTCCAGTTTCATGTTATGGTCTTTGATCCACGTGGATGTGCAAGGTGATAAATATGGGCCTTTTTGCATTCTCTTACATGCTTACATGATATATCCAAAAGAGTCCTCATAAGGAAATCTCTTCAACTATGCCCATAGCAGCTTTGTTTGTAATAGCTAGAAACTGAGAACAACCTTGATGCCTTTCAACCAAAGAATGGATTAAAAAAAAAAAACTGTGGTACATTTACACAATGGGATACTACTCAACCATCAGAAATAAGGAAATCATGCAATTTGCAACCAAATGGATAGAACTAGAAAAGCTCATCATTAGTGAGCTAATTCAGACTCAGAAAGATACACATGGCATATATTCACTTATAACTGGATTTTAACCATATAGTACAGGATAACCATCCTACAATCAATAGACCCAGAAGAACAGGAGCATGGACTTGGTTACCTGTTAGTGGGACACTCCACCCTAGTAAAACTGCCATGTATGCCTCCTATGCAAGAGGAAGCTCTTAGACCTCATGTGACTAACGAATTGAGGGGGTTGATACACGGAGGCACCCCACACTGGAAGGATGGGATGGTTGGGAGAGGGGGTAGAGGGTGAGAGGGTGGGACTGGGAGGTGGTGGAGGGAAAGAGAGGTAATGGAGATGTAACTTGAAGTAAGATATAAATGTTACAAAAAGACCAGAGCTTCACATTTCATTTTTTTTTTTTTGGTTTTTCGAGACAGGGTTTCTCTGTGTATCCTTGGCTGTCCTGGACTCACTTTGTAGACCAGGCTGGCCTCGAACTCACAAAGATCTGCCTGCCTCTGCCTCCCAAGTGCTGGGATTAAAGGCGTGCGCCACCACCGCCCGGCATCACATTTCATTTTTAAATAAATTGCATAGATTCAATACCTTAAGGAAGAGTTGAAACATATATACATAGTGTGTTGTAACCAAATATAACCTTAAATTTGTTTCAATATACAGAAATCTATACGAACATAAAATTTTTGGATAATAGTGGCTGTCTAGTTTAAGAGAATATTTTCTGTGGGACCCTGTACAGTGTAATCACCTCATAAGGGGGTCCCAGGGAAGAGGTGAGTGCACTGCCCACCTGACTCTCCAGCCTTCACTCTGAAGACAAACAGATGTGGCAGGGATAATGTCTAGCATTATCTGTTTTTACTATTTTTGTCCCCTAGCTTATATATAGAACCAAATGGGTGTTTCCACATGAAGCTATGTGTGCCAAACACATTAAATGTCACCCTATTACATCATAACATAAGCCTAGTAACATGATAATCATGCACTGGTCATGAGTACGGAAGTCTTGCTCACCCAATCAGCTACACCCATGATCGGCCTTTAACCCCACCCTGGCATCTTCCGGCCATTTCCATCTTAGATTACTTCCACAAGTTACTTTCATTTTCCCAGTCAAAAGGCATTTCTCATAAGCCTCCATTTCTGGGTCACCACATTTCCCCTTGTTTTATTTATTTAAATAACAGGGAGGAGGATAGACTTAGAGAGAGACCAGCCTTTTGCCCATTGCTCGTCAGCTTTGAAGTGAGAGAACAGGGATGGACCAGTGCTGTGCTCATCATCCTTTATGAGTGCTCATCACCCCTCAAAGGCCTTGTTAAGGGCCATGTTAATCCAAGGGTTGTGGGGGACCCCATTAGGGAAAACCTTCTTAACATCATGTGAGGAAGCATTACCAGGTTACAACTTACTGGTACATTTTGTTGGCAGTACCTCCAGTACCAATGTAACCCCAAAACCATTAAAGCACAAACAAGAATTAACCCCATCAATGTCAATAGACAATTAAAGCCATGAAGTCAATTGACTCTAGATATCTTGAAAGAAGGTGGTAGTAGGGATAATCAGAACCCCAGCATCATTAAATTTTACAACATCATTAAGTAGCAATCTTGACATTTATAAACACTTATCAAGGCCCCTTCATAAATGTAGACAAATTAGCAATCATAGTAGTAGGATTTACTCTATATTGAGGAATAACAAGGCAATCTATTGTTGTTTCCCCAGTAAGATGATTGACCAGGGTAAGTTGCTGTTGTTGTATCCCAAAGATATCATGGATGACCATCTGCAGGGTTGAGCTGAAGTAGTGGTTCATATCAGGGTCACAGCAGCTATGGTAGCAGCAGAGGTAGAGTTGGGGACATCTGTCCGACAGGTATGGCCCAGGCTGGCCTTGAACTCGTGATCCTCCTACCTCTGCCTCCTTCCATTCTCACCTGTGGGATCTGCAACCCTCCAATTAACAGCCAAGCCAGGCACACCAGCATCTGGAAGACAAGATGAAAAATAGCCTCTCAGGAGCTCTTTTATAGTCCTGGAGCTTTTTGCATTAGGTGTTTCTGCTCTTGTGGGAACTTTGGCCTAATCTTGCCATGAGGTTTTGAAGCTACCAGAGAGCCTTTCTCTCCTTATTGGTCACATGTTTCAGCCAATGTGGTGGAGTCATCAGGTGCAAGGGACTTCCCACCCTGTGGGAGAAATTTAAGGTTCCTTGCAGGTACCCATATAGGACTTGGTTCTCCTGTTGTGAACACACATCCAAATCCTTGTCCCATGGTTATAAGCGGGTCAGGTCCCCTCCACAAGCCTATGGGAGGATCTTTCCATTTTACCTGTATGTCTATTTTATGATCTTGAATTGACCAATGTTCTTGGAAATGTGAAAGCGTCTTTTTTTAAAAAAAATTTAGAATATTTAAAGTAAACAATGCCAGACCAAGCTGTTGATGGGGGCTCATTCCCCCTTTTTGTTTTTGTAGTTGGGTTTTTAAGTTTTGGTGATATCTCTCAACAATTGCCTGTTCCCTAGGATTATAGGAATTCCTGTAGTATGTTTAATCTGCCACTGGTGAAAAGAAGTTCTGAATGGCCCTGCTCACAAAGCATGGTCCATTATTTGTTTTTACCTGATGAGGTAGGCCTAATGTGGCAAAACATTGTAAAAAATGACTTTGTGCATGTGTAGCCTCTTCGCCCATATAGGCAGTGGCCCAACAGGTGTGAGAGAAAATATCAATAGAGACGAATATGTATTAAGTTTTCCAAAGGGAGCACAGTGTGTCAGGTCAGTCTGCCATAGTGTATTAGATTTTAAGCCACGGGGATTTACTCACATCGGTTGTAAAGGAGGGACTTGTAGAAAAGGTAGGCAGGATTTACAAGTATGAACAACCTTTTTTAAATCTCCAATTGGGATCTGGGGAAATAGTTTGTGAAGCCCTCTCCAATTAAGGTGGGTTAGATAATGAAGACTATGTGCCTCCTGTAGAGTAGCAGCCTGGACCCTAGATGAAGCTTTCTCATCAGCAAGATGGTTTCCTAAGGACATCAGGCCAGGTAGCCCTTGATGGTCTTTGAGATGATATATATATATATATATATATATATATATATATACATACATATAAATAACATTTTTTTTGGTATTTCGAGACACGGTTTCTCTGTGTAGCCCTCTCTGTCCTGGACTCACTTTGTAGACCAGGCTGGCCTTGAACTCACCAAGATCCGCCTGCCTCTGCCTCCCAAGTGCTGGAATTAAAGGCGTCGGCCACCACTGCCCGGTCTTATATATATAACATTTACCCTGTCAAGCAGTAATGTCTGTGCTTGAATCATTAAAGGGATGATGGGATTACTATCCAACTCTATATAAGTTTGAGGCAGCCCTGGAAGCAAATTTACCACATATTGGCTATCAACGAATAAGTTCATAGATTGAGGGACCTTGGACAAAGCTAGGACGATTGCAAACAGTTCTTTAAACTGAGCTGAGCCCTCACAGGAATGTGTGTATGTCTTCGAGTCACCATCTGGAAATATGACCACAGCTGCCCCTTCTTTACCCCCATCTGTAAACCCATTGAGGGGCCCCATAATTGCCTTAAATTTGAATAATTGAGGTGTCCTCCAATCCAGTTTTTTAAAGGAAGTAACTCATTTATATGACCCATAATGGCAGTCTAGCTTTCCAAGAAATACCTCAAGAGATAGGGCCAGTCTGTCATTATTCCGTCCACCCCACTCAAAGTCTGCCAATCGACAAGGAACTACAATCTTGTCTGGGTCACACCTATAATGGCACAGCATGATGTCCATAGCCTTTATTATTATCAGCCACCTGGTCCAATGAGGCATAGACCCTGGGCATATCTCCCAAAGCAGAATGAACCCTGCTGAACAACCACGGACATAAGCAGAGCAACTCTGGGCAGGATCTATAGCTGAAGGTCTTCATTAGGCTCATATTGAGCTAGTTCAGCTTTGTCAAGAGCCTTTTGAACAACTTGAAAGGCAGCCTTTATGGGCAGGCCCCAAAGTTATGATGTCTGTGGGTTGTCTATCCTTTAGGAGCTCAAAGAGGGGTAACAACTGTCCTGGGGCCACAAGCTCTTTTAATACCTTTAACTTAACCAATGGGAGAGGCCACTGCTCCACCCATATTGGGGGTTTGGGGGTCCACTTAATAAGGGGTACCTGGGGATCAGTGGCTTTTAGAATTGGGGGGGCTCTAGTGTATGAGGAAGCTCTTGGCTCTCATATGACTGATGAACTTGGGTGGGGGACTGATATGTAGGGACACTCTATTCCAGAGGAGTGTGTTGGAAGGGATAGGGGGTAGAGTGTGGGAGGGCAGGACTGGGAGGGGTGGAAAGAGGGTACTATGATGGAGATGTAACCTGAAGTAATAAATAAACATAAAAAAGACTAGTTGTACAAGAGAGTAAATCCACAAACCAGTGAAATATACATTTTGAATGAATGGATTGTATGATATACAAATTATGGCTTAATGAGATTTTAGTTTTTGTGTTTTTTTTAAATGGGGAGCTATTGGGGGGAAAAGATATACCTTAAACTTTAAAAAAAAGGAAGTGGATGGGAGAGTGTGAGGGGGAAGTGGGTGGGAGTGTGGGACTGGAGGAGGGAGTAGGGAGGGGATTGTGATTGAGATGTAACTTGAAGAAATTAAAAAAAATTTAAAAGGGGGAAAAAGGATTGGGGGGCCTCTCCCAAATTGCCTTTTGCTCCCTCAAAGGTCGTTGTGATTCCTCCTCATCCAAAATGTCATCATAAAAAGTTTTATGATCCATGGTAATGTAGGCATCTGCCAGGCCCAAGATATCCTGACCTAACAGGTTTGCATTGAGCCCTGAAACAACCAAAGTTCTAACCTGACCTGTGGATCCATCCTTGTCCTTCCATAGAAGCCAGTCTTGGCTTTCCTCTGACAGGGTGTTCCCTCCTACTCCTAAGATTGAGGGCCCAGGGGCAAGTTTCCAGCTGTGAGGGATTTCCTCTTTTATTTTTTTTAAATTTATTTATTTTTTGCTTCAGGTTACATCTCCATCATAATGTCCTCTTTCTACCCTTCCCAGTCCCGCCCTCCCACCCTTTACCCACTAACCCAATTTCCTCTTTTCTTAACACTGTCTGGTCAGCACCAGTATTTATCAGGCATGGGAACCTCTTTCCTGCAATGGTAATGTCTGTCCATTTTAGGCCTTATCCCTGGGACAATGAGTACCATCCAATTCACCCTGGCTGCCTCATGGGCATGCTTAGGGGGCCTCTGTGTGGAGTTGCAACTAGGAGAGGGACCTTTAGATAATTTAATTGGCTCTTAGGCTATTGATTTTCCTCTGTGAGGCTGTGGAAAAATACCATTGCCCCACCTTAGGAGGCCTTCCTCTCTATTCATGAGAATCTGACCTTATGACCTTAGGTATATTCCGCAGAAAACTGGCTCCTAGAACTACTTAATAACATAATTGCAGCTGTTACCACAGACAATGGTCCCACCCTGTTGCCAAAGGCAATGGTTGCTAAAGATTAACTGAAATGTTCCCTTCCCCCTGAATCCCCACCTGTTTGTGGTTTTTGTGCTTAAAAGCTGCCAGTAAACTGTTGTTAGGGGTTCACTCCTTCCCAAAGGCAGTTGAGCGCGTTGGCTTAATAAAATCCTCTTGCGTTTTGCAATGAAACTCGGTCTCTGGTGGTCTCAGGGCATCAGGACCTCAGTGTATCTGCAGGGTCCAACATTTGGGGGCTCGTCTGGGATTTCTTGGATTCCCCCAGACCCCAAGACTCCAAGATTCAGAGGTACACTCGAGCTACTTTGTTTATCTATCTGTCTGTTCTGTGTGAATCGCCATCTGATCGGCCCATCACTCTGGCCTCTATAGCTATCTGATTTCAGATACTCTATCTGAATAGACCAGTATCTTGTGACCTTGGGGGATGCCCTGGAGGTCTGTCTGGAAGGAGAGGCCAAATGGGTCCCCCTTCATCCGATTATGGTGTAACCACTTCGGAGGCTCCCATCTGAGTCTGTTTCACTTCTGAGGTGATCTCACAGTGGCCGTTTGTGTCTTGTGTCGTTCTGTCT
The DNA here is from genome assembly GCA_907164525.1 of Lophiomys imhausi. Classification (NCBI taxonomy): domain Eukaryota; kingdom Metazoa; phylum Chordata; class Mammalia; order Rodentia; family Muridae; genus Lophiomys; species Lophiomys imhausi. The sequence continues at coordinate 349,224 of CAJQZJ010006348.1, read as the reverse complement.
GCTTTGGATTCTGTTTGTAACTCTTTTTATTCTCCTTTTCCCTGACAATTTGATGATGGGACAGACACTGACAACCCCCCTATCCCTGACCCTGAGCCACTGGACTGAAGTTAAAAATAGGGCACATAACCTGTCGATTGAGATTAAAAAAAGGAGATGGAAGACTATGTGTGCCTCAGAGTGGCCTGCCTACATTTCAGGTTGGGTGGCCACACAAAGGATCTTTTTCATTAGACAAAATTAGGCAGGTTATGTTAAAATTTTTAATCCAGGATCCCATGGGCACCCAGATCAAGTACCATATGTCTTGGTTTGGGAGGCCCTGATGATCTCTCCCCTCCGTGGGTACGGCCTTTTGTTCCCCCCACAGGTTTATCTCCTCCGCTTCCTCCACCTCCCACTCCGGCACACTCCCTTTCCAAAGTCTTTGCTCTGAAGCAGACTCTGGCTGAGAAGGAGCCCATCCGAACTACGGGTTCCCCAAAGAAGATCAAGAAGATCTACCTCAACACTCAGATGGACCTACTTCTCCTGGACCCTCCACCACCCTACCCCCCGACCCTGAATCCCCAGCTGCCCCAGGGAGTCCTGGTCACTCAACCCTCAGCCCTGATGGAACCCCTGTCAGGAGCCGAGGGAGGGAGTCCTGCCACAGGGACCAGAAGTCAGAGGGCTGGCACTCCAGACTCCACTGCACTCCCTCTCAGGGAGTATGGATCCGCTGATGACCAGGGGAACTGGCCGCTTCAATATTGGCCATTCTCCGCAGCAGATCTTTATCATTGGAAAACTCATAATGCTTCTTTCTCTGAGAACCCACAGGCTCTGACTTCCCTGATAGAGTCCCTTGTCTTCTCGCACCAACCTACATGGGATGATTGTCAGCAGCTCCTACAGACCCTTCTCACCACTGAAGAGATGCAGCAGATGCTGCTCGAGGCCAGAAAAAAATGTGCCTGGTGCAGATGGGCAACCAACTCAGCTGCCTAACGAGTTTGATGCAGGGTTCCCTTTGCCTAGACCCAACTGGAACTTCAATATGCCTGAAGGTAGGGAGCACTTGAAGGTTTACCATCAGGCTCTTGTGGTGGGTCTCTGGAGGGTGGTGAGATGCCCCACCAATTTGGCGAAGGTAAGAGAAGTGACTCAGGTACCAACTGAGTCGCTGATGGTGTTTCTAGATCGATTGATGGAGGCTTTTCAGAGATTTACTCCATATGAACCTACCTTTGAGGAACATAAGGCCACGGTAGCCATGGCCTTTATTGATCAGTCAGCTCCAGATATTAAAAAGAAACTGCAGAGGCTGGATGGCCTACAGGGATTCTCTCTCCAGGACTTAGTCAAAGAAGCAGATAAAGTGTTCAATAAAAGAGAGACAGAGGAAGAAAAAGAGGAGAGGAGACATAGGGAATAGGATGAACGAGAGTTAAAAAGAGAAAAAAGACAGGAAAAGAATTTGAGTAAAATCCTGGCCTCTGTAGCAAATGAGAGAGATGAGAGACAGGAGAGGTTAGAAAGATGACGGAAAGGGCAGAAGGCAACTGTTGGACAAGGACTAATGTGCTTACTGTAGAAAAAAGGACATTGGCTCAAGGATTGCCCCAAGAAGAAGAGGGGAGGACCCCTCAGAGAAAAAATTCTGGCTTTGGAAGATTAGGAGAGTCAGGGCTTGGACCCCTTCCCCGAGCCTAGGGTAACTCTCAATGTGGAGGGGAAACCCATCCAGTTCCTGGTGGACAATGGGGCTTAGCATTCAGTCCTCCTCCAATCAGAAGGACCACTATCTACTAAGAGGTCCTGGGTGCAGGGAGCCACAGGGAACAAACAATACCCATGGACCACCCAAAGAACAGTAGACCTTGGTGTGGGTCAGGTATCCCACTCGTTTCTTGTGATCCCTGAGTGCCACTATCCACTCCTGGGCCCTGACTTGCTCTCCAAGGTGGGAGCCCAAATTCATTTCCAAGCTGAAGGACCATCAGTGACTGGCAGAGAGGGGAGGCCACTTCAGGTCCTCACTATGAAGCTGGAGGATGAGCATAGGCTGTTCAAAAAACCCCCTCCTCAGACAACGGCTATGCAGGAATGGATGGCCAAGGTTCCCTCAGCCTGGGCCTAACTTACTGGCATAGGGATGGCCAAATATTGCCCACCCATGGTGGTGGAGGTTAAAGCTACCTCCACCCCAGTTTTGGCCCACCAGTACCCCTTGAGAAAAGAGGCCAGAGATGGAATCTGTCCACATATACAGTGACTCCACGAGCTGGGGGTCCTTGTTAAATGTCAGTCAGCATGGGACACCCCTCTGCTCCCAGTTCAAAAGCCTGGGACTAATGATTATAGGCCAGTCCAGGACTTGAGGGAAGTTAACAAAAGGGTTGCTCACCTTCACCCAACTGTGCCCAACACTTACAACCTCCTTAGACCCCTTCCCCCTCAGCGAACGTGGTACACAGTATTGGACTTAAAAGATGCCTTTTTCTGCTTGAGGCTCAGCCCTTCTAGACAGCTCGTATTTGCCTTTGAATGGAAAGATGTGGCCCCAGGATTATCAGGACAACTGACCTGGACATGCCTGCCCCAGGAATTCAAGAACTCTCCCACCATCTTCGATGTGGCCCTCCACCAAGATTTGGCCCACTTTAGGGCCTCCAACCCCCAGGTAACCTTACTTCAGTACATTGATGACATTCTCCTTGTGGCAGAGACCAAAGAGGACTGCCTCCTGGGAACTGAAAACCTGCTGACTGAGCTTGGATCCTTGGGATACCGGGCCTCAGCCAAAAAGGCCCAGATTTGTCAATGACAGGTCAGTTACCTGGGGTATCTAATAAAAAATGGAAAGAAGTGGCTGTCGGACACTAGGAAAAACACTGTGGCTCAGATACCCGCCCCCAAGACTCCCTGTCAAGTCAGAGAATTCTTGGGAACTGTGGGCTTCTGCCGGCTATGGATCCCAGGGTTCGCAGAATTGGCTGCCCCTCTGTATCTGCTCATGAAGGGGAGTACACTTTTCGTTTGGGGTGAAAAACAACAAAAGGCATTTGACAGAATTAAGCAGGCCCTGCTATAGGCCCCAGCCTTAGGTCTACCTGATATGACTAAGCCATTCCACCTGCATGTGGCAGAAAATAATGGGATAGTTAAAGGAGTCCTGACTCAGACACGGGGTCCATGGAACTGGCCCATGGCATATCTGTCAAAAAAATTAGACTCTGCGGCAGCAGGATGGCCCAGCTGCCTACGGATAGAGGCTGCTGTGGCAGCTTTAGTCAGAGATGCTGACAAATTGACCCTGGGACAAAGCCTTAGAAAGTGTAGTGCACCAGCCTCCTGAGAGGTGGCTGACAAATGCCAGGATGACCCACTATCAGTTGCTCCTCCTGAACTTGGACCATATCAAGTTTACGCCTGCCACAGGGCTCAACTCAGCCACCTTGCTGCCTGATGCTGACTTAGAGGGATCATCTATCATCCACGATTGCCAACAATGCTCACCAAGGCCCATGGCAGCTGCACAGATCTCACTGACCAGCCACTCCCCGATGCTGAAGCCACTTGGTTCATGGATGGGAGCAGCTTCCTTGAAGAAGGTAAGCATCGGGCAGGGGCAGCAGCGGTGGTAAATGGGAAACAGGTCATCTGGGCTGCAGCCCTCCCCCAAGGGACTTCATCACAGTGAGATGAACTGATTGCCCCCACAAAAGCTCTTGAAATGGCAGAAAAGACAAAGATAAATATCTACACAGAAAGCAGATACGCTTTTGCTACCGCCCATGTGCACGGGGCCATTTATCAACAAAGAGGGCTCCTCACTTCAGCTGGCAAAGACATTAAAAATAAACAAGAGTTCCTGGCTTTAGTAGCCACCCTCATGTTGCTGGTCAAAGTAAGCATCATCCACTGTCTGGGTCATCAATAGTATGGATCCCCTACAGCTAAGGGGAACAAAATGGCAGATTAGGTCACCCGAGAGGCAGCTTTATGAGATGTTATACTAGAATTACTCGCTGTAGACCCTAATGAAACAGAGTCCCCACCACAACGTCAAGACGGTAAACAGACTATGGGCTCTAAAGAGGCAGAAGAAATGTTAAAATAGATGTACCGGTGGACACACATGAGCACAAATAAATTAATCACTCTAATCAACAAGACTGACTATGAGATTCCAGGACTTCATAAGCTAGCAGAAAATGTTGTCCAAGCCTGCATACCATGCCAGAAGGTCAATCCCAGTCGGGATAAGACAAAACCCGGTAAGAGACTGCGTGGAGACAGGCCTGGGGCCTACTGGGAAGTTGATTTCACTGAGGTGTGTCCTGCCAGGTATGGCAGCAAATATCTGTTAGTCTTCATTGATACATTTTCAGGGAGGATAGAGGCCTTCCCCACCAAAAATGAAAATGCCTGTACAGTGGCTAAGAAAATCCTAGAAGAAATATTTCCCTGCTTCAGGGCCCCTAAGGCACTAGGGTCAGACAACAGGCCAGCCTTTACTGCCCAAATAAGTCAGGAAGTGGCCAGTTATTTGGGGACTGATTGGAAGTTACATTGTGCATATAGACCGTAAAGCTCAGGACAGGTAGAAAGAATGAATAGAACTCTAAAAGAGACCTTAACTAAATTGTCCTTAGAGACTGATGGTACAGACTGGACAGTGCTTCTTCCCTTGGCCCTGTTCCGAGTGAGGAACACCCCCTCTCATTTCTATCTTACTCCTTTTGAGATTTTGTATGGCGCTCCGCCTCCCTTGCTCACCCTTGGGGAAGAGATTGACCCCAACTGTTGTCGTAATAATGATTTGTATGCTAGATTAAAGGGACTCCAACTGGTCCAGAAGGAGGTGTGGACGCAGCTTGCTGATGCTTATCAACCAGGCACCCCAGAGGTCGCTCACCCATTCCAGGTCGGAGACTCTGTCTACGCCCGCCGACATCGCTCACAGAATCTAGAGCCAAGGTGGAAAGGCCATACGTCATCCTGCTCACCACCCTGACTGCTGTCAAGGTCGACGGAATCTCAGCCTGGATCCATGCCTCCCACGTAAAGAGAGCACCTAAAATCTCAGAAGAATGGCGAGTCCACTACACCTCCAACCCTCTCAAGCTCAAGCTTCGACTATCCCCAGACTCTTAACTCTCCTTTTGCTTACCCAGCTGACTGTGAGTTTCCCCAGCCCCCATGTGTCTCAATGCCTCACTTGGCAGGTTTTGTCCCAAACAGGAGATGTGATCTGGTTTAATTCCACTTTAGCTGCCCCTTGGACCTGGTGGCCACCTCTACTCCCAGACCTTTGCCAGCTAGCTGTGGGGTTGGACTCTTGGGACATTCCAGAGGTTGACCCTCAAGGGTCCACACCCATCTATGGGTGTACACACCCTCCTTGTGTAATAGAGGCAAGAGGTTTTGGATGTGGAAATCCTACACTAAGACAGAAGACCTGAGAATTTGATTTCTATGTCTGCCCCCGCGATAATAGAACCCGGTCACAAGCTTACACCTGCGGGGGTGCCAACAATTTCTATTGTCAAAAATGGGGTTGTGAGACTACTGGTGATGCCTACTGGTTGACCCAACCCAGTCAGGGCGCCATTACCGTTGAAAAGGGCAATAAAACAGACTGTTTCCAGAGTTTCTTCTGTAATCAGCTTAAGATCACCTTTACTAACTCTGGGAAACAAGACCATGAATGGGTTAAAGGAAAACAATGGGGCATATGTCCTTACTAAGGGGGCTATGATTCTGGTGTTCTCATGACTATTAGACTTAAAATAGAGTCTCCACCTCCCACTTTAGAGCCCAATACAGTCCTAGGGTGCCTACCTTTTCCCATCAACCCTGTCACTAGGCCCTCAGCTAAAGTGACCCCCAAAACCCCACTCACTGGAACAACCAGAAGTCCCACCTGACCCTTCATCCTCCCAGACTAGGATGCTAGAACTAGTCAAAGGAGCTTACAAAGTCCTCAATGCCACTAACCCAGGGGCAACTGAGTCTTGCTGGCTTTGCTATGCTGCCCCACCACCTTATTATGAAGCAGTTGGGATAGATGCTGAAATAAACACCACCTACTCTCCCGAACAATGTAGATGGAAACTAGGTGGGGGAGCCAAGATAACCCTCTCCTCAGTATCAGGGAAGGGAGTCTGTGTGGGCACTCCATCTCCCTCCCAACGACACCTCTGCAATAGAACTGAGCATGTCATAAACTCCTCTGGATACCTCATCCCATCCAATGATGGATGGTGGATATGCAGTATGGGGCTTGCCCCATGTATATCTTTAGCTGTGCTGAACTTAACTAACGAGTTCTGTGTGCTGGTACAGTTATTCCCCAGTTTAATCTATCTCCCAGATGCCTCCTTCTTAGATGCCTAAGAGGGGAGCCATAGGACTAAGAGAGAACTTGTAACCATTACCTTGGCCATATTGCTGGGTATGGGGATAGCAGCCGGAATAGGAACTGGTACTACGGCGCTAATTCAGCAAACAAAGTACTATGCTAGCCTACAACAGGCAATAGATGTTGACCTTCAGGTATTAGAAGATTCTATTACCAAGCTCAAAGAATCCTTAACCTCCTTATCTGAAGTGGTTATGCAAAACAGAAGAGGGCTATACCCCCTGTTTCTTAGGGAAGGTGGCCTATGCACTGCTCTCATAGAAGAATGCTGTTTCTATGTAGACCATTCTGAGGTTATTACTGATTCAATGAACAAACTAAGGGAACGTATAGTTAGTATACAGAGAGAAAGGGAAAGTTATCAAGGATGGTTTGAGTCATGGTTCAATAAGACCCCTTGGTTTGCTACCCAATTTCTACTTTAATGGGACCCCTCATTATTCTCCTTCTTGTGTTAACTGTTGGACCCTGTATCCTTAATAGACTGGTCTCCTTTGTCAAAGAGCGTGTTAGTGCTGTCCAGGTCCTGATGTTAAGACAATGATACACTGAAATCCCATTAGAAGAATCAGGTCCTTGATTCCAAAATTGAAATCATTTACTTAAAGAAGAGGGGAGTGCGAGGCTGTGGAAAAATACCATTACCCCACCTTAGAAGGCCTTCCACTCTATTCATGAGAACCTGACCTTATGACCTTGGGGGCATTCCTCAGAAACCTGGCTCCTTAATCACATAATTGCAGCTGTTACCACAGACAATCATCCCACCCTGTTGCCAAAGGCAATGGCTGCTAAAGATTAACTTAAATGTTCCCCTCCCCCTGTATCCTCACCTGTTTGCGGGTTTTGTGCTTAAAAGCTGCCTGTAAACTGTTGTAGGGGGTTCACTCCTTCCTGAAGGCAGTCGAACCCCGGAGTGTTGGCTTAATAAAAATCTTCTTGCGTTTTTGCAATGAAACTCGGTCTCTGGTGGTGTCAGGGCTTCAGGACCTCAGTGGATCCGCAGGGTCCAACACCTCCTTGGGCTAATAGGGCTGGAGGTTGCCCCACCTCTAGTTTAAAGGTGGGGTGCATGGCTGATGAGCCAATCCCTGCAGGTCAGTCTACACCCAAGGAGAACCAGGCCCATCTTCTGTTATTCCCTTTTAAAGTTCCTTTTAATCTGCCTCCCATGGATACCAGATGGCAGGCCTAGCCCCTCCTGGGGTTAACTGGAAATGCCTGAGGTTCAGACCTTGGAGGCCCCTGGCAGTATGTAGGGAGAGGGAATAATGTCCCCTCCCAAGGGGGTGGAGCCTCATTAAATGGTGGAGCAAAGGGCTGACAGGTGTAGTAAGGTATAGCTTTTCTCGCCTGGGGGCCTGTTCCCTTTTATCTTTAATTTCTTCTCTCTTTTGTTCCTCCCTCTCATTCTCTGCAGGATAATTTGCCAGCTGAGAGGTGGAGTCTTTTCTTCCCGTTCCTCCCTTGACCTCTAGGCAGTGAATTGGTCCCACACTGGCTCGTTTGGAAATCAGGGAGTCTCCCTTATCTTTTTGCCATTGAAAACAGGCTTTAAGGGCCGATAGTATTGGGAAAAATCCCAGAGGGAAATCTTTGTCCTGCTCAATCTCTTGCCATGCAGCAAGGCACACAATTCAATCCCATGTCTCCCAACAAAACAAGTTTGTAGAGTCTACCCATGGCGAGTTTTGTAGAACCGCCTCCCAGACCTTGGTGTCTTGGATCTCGGAAAGTTCCAAACCTCTGCTTTTAAGCATATATTTCAGAGCTTTAAGCACAGGCTCATCAGTTTTTAAAGTTGCTTGCCCCATCCTTTCGGGGATCACTCACCTCGCTGACCAATTAGCCCTGGGCTTGGACCATTCATCCTACCCCTTATGTAAATGAAATTCTCTCTTTCTGACCCACACTGGGGAGCCAGTTATGCCCCTGGGCCCCTGAACAGTACGATCACCACATAAGGGGGTCCCAGGGAAAAGTTGAGTGCGCTGCCTGCCCAACTCTTCAGCCTTCACTCTGAAGACAAACAGATGTGACAGGGGTAATGTCTAGCATTATCCGTTTTTACTATTTTGTCCTACAGCTTATATAAGAACCAAATGGGTGTTTCCACATGAGGCTACGTGTGCCAAGCACATTAAAGGTCATCCTATTACATCACATAACATAAGCCTGGTGACATGATAATCATGCATTGGTCATGAGTATGGAAGTCTTGCTCACCCAATCAGCTATACCCATGATCGGTCTTTAACCCCTCCATGGCATCTTCTGGCCAGTTCCATCTTAGATAACTTCCACAAGTTACTTTCATTTTCCCAGCCACGAGGCATTTCTCATAAGCCTCCATTTCCTGGGTCCCCAGAAATATTCAATAATATACTCTTTATTCCTATTATTCCTATGCCCCCTTGTTTTCTTTTAATTTCTACTCCCCCTTTTTCCTTTAACATCAGATAAGAGAGAAAGGATAGAGGAAAAAAAAAGAAAGAGAGAAATCCCTGAGCCTAATCTCCTATACCTTGTTTCCTCCCTGATCAAGATCATTAACAACTTGCACCAACCTCCCTTTAATGATGATCATCACCTAATGAAAGATCAAAAACCACCCACCTCATGTTTTGGGAAATGGAGCGTCACTCTCTTAAAATTGCTTCCTGCTGTCAAGGGGCCTTTTCCCCCCTTTTTGGGGTCCCAAATCAATTGGGGCATTGGCCAGTCTTAAGAAAACTAGCGGGAACATTTGTTGTTCAGTCTTTCTGCACTTTGAAAGTGCAGGCTTAAATGAAGTCCGGACTGGAGCAGTCTTTGAGGCTGAATCAACTGGGGTCATCTGAGGTCAGAAGCTTTCTTTGAAGCTGTCCTGGAAGCAAGTTTTGTTGCAACAGCGAAAGGCAGTCTGAGACGGAATCAAGCAGGATGCTGGAATAAATATGTCTCAGTGTCTTAGCATCCTTCTCAGCATCCTCCAGGATGTATCCTGTCAGACACTGCTTTGATGTCTTGTCCTTTTATTCTATAAACATAAAAACTTTTATGGTTTGCATTAACACATGTATGGAATGTTCAGTGTGCACAGATCAGCTAAATATGATTATCTGATCTTTGCATGAGCAGGTGGAAGGCATCTGCATTTCTTTAAAAGTTAGTTTAGATTGTAATATAAATTTTATACATGCCATATGAAAGAATGGCATGATGATTCTAGATGATTTTGTAGCCACCAAAATTTATTGGCTATGCATAGCTGAAGTCCTGGCTGGAGACATTTGGAGCTGTTCCCATGTAGAGGGATCAGCAATACAAGTTACTTGTTTTTGTTGTTTTCATGATTTCTTTCTTCCTGTCTGTAACCAAGACCTTCAGGGGATCTCCATTGGTCAAATCTGATTTTTATCAAGTTTGATGGAATCCACAGTTTTTCTTATCCCATTGAAACAAATATAAAATGTTTTCGCCAATGTAACAGACTTCCTTTTTTCCATTCTGAAGTTAGGATTTTTATAGGTTGATATAATTCAGCAGTCCTTTCTAAATTCCAGTGTTTCCAGCAGCTGTGTTATCTGTCTCTCTGACATTTTAAAAGTTAAGTCAGTAAAACATTTTTAATGTATCTCTGGAAGATTTTATATCCCCCTTCTGTTCTATGAACATTTCCTTTAAAATCTTGATAGATCTTTTCATAATTGTGTGTCCTGCAGGATTATGTAATATGCCTGCAACATTTTCTAGGCCAAAATGTCCAAAAAGTTGTATTTTAATGGTTACATATGTTGAAGCATCATCCCTTTCAATCTGTAAGGCATTTCCAAGATATTCATCATCTCTAATAAGTGTGTAATCTCAGAATCATCTTTTCAGAATTAAAGGCAAAAGTCCATTGAAGTTCTGAACAAGCATTAATTGAATGTGAATGATGTATTAACACATGTACATATTTTAGATTTTCAAACTCTATAAAATGAAATACATAAGCTATTGTATGATATTGTCCTAAGATAGCATCATTAAACAGAATCTGGATACTTAACTCACAATATTGCATATCTATGGACTGCTGTTATAATTCCTCAAGCCTTTGTGAATTTTTCTCACTTGGACCTACCTTTTTGATGTAGTTGTAGGCTCTAGATTGAATTTTTCTGAAGATTCTTTATTCTGATATAAAGAATCATCTAATCTTTGTTATATGGCCTTTAATCTAGTAATCCATTCCTTAGTCCTTTATCAACGTCTGTTTTATTCTGATCTTTCTTAAATAGGATATATAAAATTGTAATCATTACTGAACATATAATTATTTTTATGCTGACAGTCAAAACAAAACTATACGGGGTCCAAATGCCTCTTTTACAGTGTTTCCATCTTTTATCATGGAAATATTTTCTCTTTTAATCCTTTCAATTTTCCATGGAGACATTATTTTATTATTTAAATTCTATTTTTTGACTATGCTCAGTTTGTTTACTTTCTTTACCATCTATGTACCTTTGAAAACATTTTTATTTATTTTCCTTTCTCCTTTCTTTGGAGATTTTACTTCCTATGTACATTTATTTATCCCTCTTTTGCTGATTTTTTGACTTAATATCTTTTTCTGTAATTATTTCTGAACTCTTTTCCAACTTTGTGTGGCTTATTCTTTTAATTTTACTTAACTCTTTCTTTGTGGACTTTAATTTATTGTTTTTAACCTATTGAATTTTGTCTATGATTTTTTTATACCAATTTTCTTTCCCTCTTTAGCATTAAAGAATAATTTTAAACATTTTTTTAACCTGTTCAGAAGTTCTGGTGTGCCTGCATTTCTTCTCCCTCTGTGGTTCAGCTCAGACTTCGAGCTGTGGCTGGCCTATTATTCTGTTCACAAAAAAGAGATGTTTCCACTCACGTGTCTGTAGCTGGTATTAAGTCTCACGTTTTTAGGATTTATCCAGAAGCTGCCCCTCATTGGATGCCCTACCCCTCTCCCACTCTGGGAAGCCACTGGGGCTCTGAGGTGGCAGGTTCCTCAGGCCAGCAAATGTCTGTAGCTGCCCTTTCTGCCCTCAGCTAGATCTAGCAGGCCTCTGGCTCCTGGATTTGCCCCTCTGTTTGGTCCCTGTCTCTGCCCAACTCCGGGTGGTTATCCCACAGAAGTTTTTTCCACATGGGTTCACGCTGTCTTCTCTAACACACACGGGGATCTGGTGTGTCCCAGCTACAGACTCTGTATGTTCAAGCAATTTTCAGAAGCACAGCTCTCCCCCCAAGGCTTGGTCATCTCGGGAATGCAGCTGCACCTGGTCCATGGAAACATGCACACTAAGCATGCAAAACACCCCACCCAGCTTGGCACCTGCATGTCCCCTGGCTATCTAGCTCTCTGTCATGCACATTCCGACCCTTTTCTGGAACCATGCCATGCTTGAGAAAGCATAGCTGCTGTGCATGGGGGCTCCTGTAGAAAAGTCAACTTGTCTGTTCAACAGGGACCTTTTTTAAAGCCACCTTTCAAATTGCCTCTGCAGTTTCCTACTCATTGGCTAGGAAACCATCTTCCACTTGGGAGTTCTCAGGCTCTAAGCCTGAATTCCATGCCTGATTGTAGGGGCTGATAGGTTAATATAAGTTAGATTTAGTGAATACCTAAGTTTCTGATACAGTCTCTTAATTCGGGGCATGAAGATCAACTGCTGTGAGCAATTAGCTTATCAGCTTATGGATGAAGTCAGGTGAAATGAGGGGAGTCTCTTTGGACTGAAAAACAAGGTTGAAGCCAGGTGAAACAAGGAAAGAATTTATGACCTGGCATTGCTTTCAACTGCTAAGTGGGCAGAGCCCAAATTAAGCTGAAGCAGGTGGAACAAGGAGTGATCCTATTTAAGGACAAGTGGATGAGCCCAGAGAGGTGCGTGCTAAGGGCCCCCGATATGAGAGAGCTCCGAGAGTCCTGCTGGAGAAAGTTCTGGTAGACCAATGGCCAGATCTCCCTGAGGCAGAAGGAAGCTGGTGAGCAGAGAAAGCCTCGGCAAGACAGCAAAAGGCCAAGGACTAAACCCTGTGGCTCAGCTTTTGCCTAGAGGGGTTTGACCTGTCCGAACAGTGGCCTGAACGGAACTGTGGCCAGCTTTAAAGACTGAGGCAGAACGGCAGAGTTGCTGATACGAAGGAAGTAAGGTGGCCTACAGACGCTGAGGTCTCCCAGAGAGAAGAAAGCCTCAAGCCTTATTTAAAGTGAGACTTCGATAGCCAATTTACCCTGACAAACCTGCGTCTGAGAGATCCAGAAAAAGGACTGCTAAGTGCGTTAAAGAGTCTACCCCCGAGACTGGTTTCCTGACGACTGAGGACCTGCCCCAGAGACTGTATCATTCTAAAAGGGTATGAAAGTAGTTGTTATGATTATCAATAGGTTTAGTGGATAGGTTAAAGGGGTTGTAGGAATTTATAGGATTAATAGTTAAGAAATTGTTGGTGTTTGTTATAAGTGAATTTAGTAATAAATAAGTGTTAAATAATAACTTAAAATTTCGGTTACACTGATGCTAGTAGCCATTTGTAACTGAGGGCTTTTCTACCTGTGCCCCAGTTCCTGAATAATGACTTGGAGGTTTATTTATTAATAAATGCCTAGGCTATAAGCTTTGGCTTGCTCCATGACTAGCTCATAATTTAATTATCTCATTTTTATTATTCTATGTCTGCCACAAGGCTAGTTACCTCTCCTCAGTTTCATGTGTCTGACTTCCTCAGAGTTCAGGGGAAATCTCTCACCTCTGACTATCTTCCAGAGTTCCAGTCTCTCTACTGGAACTCCCACCTTTTATTTCCTGCCTTTTGCTAACAGGCCATCAGCTTTTTCATTGACAAGTGATGCTTCCACACAATACACAAGAGATCATCTCTACAGGCCCATTATTGTTTTAACCTATAAATGAAAAGATGATTAAAATTACTTTAATTATTTTATTGATTCATTGTGAGTTTCACATCATGTACCCCAGTCCCACTCATTTCTCCATACCTTTGCATCTACCCTCTGCTCTTGCAACCCCCCAAAGAAAATATAAAACAAACAAACAAAAATAAACAAAACAAAGCATAGAAAACATCTCACCATGGAGGCTGTAGTGTGTCATGGTGTGTCCCACAGTATAGCTCTCTGGCCACACATCTTTACTTGCAAATGTTCATTACAATGAGTCACTCATCTGTTGCAAGGTCTCTGGCTTCTGTCACACCCTCAGTATTAGATCCTCACCAGGACTTCTCTGTGTTATCCTGTTGCTACCCTGTGTCATGGTGATCCTGCAGATTTGGATCAGCAGGACTGTGCCTTTCACATGCTCCAACAGTTTGAAGATGATTAGATTTTAGGGTGAACCAACTCAAAGCTCTGGATCTGGGCCTGGGTAGTAACTGAGCTGGTCAGCCTGCCAATTCTCTCACACCCACACCACCTGGTGGGGCTCTCCAGCCCGGCTCCAACTAGGCCACCCAATGCCACCACTGGCAGGACACAGGGTCAGCTCTCTTGCTCTCATGACCTCGGGGTCAGCTCATCTGTGCCCATGCCTCCAGAGCCACCTCCACCACTGCTGCGCAATCAAGGTGCAGAGCCCACTCTCCCAAGTGCTATAAGTAGGGATAGCTCTCTTGTTCTCATCACTTCAGGGCCAGCTCTCCCAATTCCCACAGATGAAGAGAGGTGAGCTGGGGAGGGCATCACCCTCATGCCCACTCCACCTCACGGAGGACATGTGGTGGGGTCTGCTAGCCCACACCCACACCATGGAGGATGGCTCACCTGTGTCCCCTCCACTAGGACCAGTTCTACTGTGCTGTCCAGGCATGGTGCAGGGCCAGCTCTCCAGAGTGCCACAGCCAGTGAGGGGAGGGGCCAGTTCTGCACAGCCCTTGGATATCTACCTGGTCCCAGGTGTCTGCCTAGACCGATGATGTCCCCATGGTCTCTATTAGTAATATGAGTCACAGACATTGACACTGACCCCTGTGCCACTGCATGACCCCAGACCTCAGTGGCAGAACAGACTGGGACTCCACCATGGCTTCAGGTGGTTGGGTCTGGCTATTCAAAACAGGCTATTCCCTCCACCCACACATCTCCAGTTCCATCTTTTTTTCACAATGCTCAAACTGTTCTGCTGCTTCTTCTTGCCCACCTGTTCACCACATACTTGTATATTGTAGTGGCTCCCACTGTGGGTAGGGAGCATCTGGAAGCCCTCTGGGTGACCAGTCCAGCACCAGGTAAGCACCAGATGAGCTTCCAGGACATGAAGCAAGCCAGAGACTGGAAGAACCTGAACCCTGCCTGGCCCTGGATGTGGGGATTGTGGGTGAACTGGCCCCACAGGTGTGAGTGTGGGAGAGCCAATCTTGCCCTTTGCCTGCTTTTTTGTGGTATTTGTGAGGAAGAGATCCCCTACCCTCCCTTTTGCCCTCACCTTCAGTGGCA
>CAJQZJ010006348.1:318390-334341 GCA_907164525.1 Lophiomys imhausi | reverse complement strand
GGGGTTGTGGGTGAGCCAGCCCCAAAGGTGTGAGTATGGTATAGCCAGCCTTGCCTTTTGTCTGAATTTTGATTGTTTGGGAGGGGGAGAGATCCCTTCCACAGATAGCAGGCTGGAGAGTTGGCTCTGATGGGGTCATGAGAGAAGGAGAGCTGGCCCAGCCCCTTACCTGCTGCAGCACTCAAGAGAGTATGCCCTGAACCTTACCTGGGTAGCACAATAGAAACGGCCCTGGTTGTTTGAGTTGAACCCCTCCAACATATATCCCATGCAGAACTGCTGGAGTGCATGAAGAGGCCAGTTCCACAGACCCAAAACTACTTGGTCCCCATGACAGGACAACAACAGGATATCTGAGAAAAGTTCCAGTACTGACAAAGTTGCAGAAGCTAGATTCCTTGTACCAGACAAAGGAGTCATTATAATGAACATTTGCAAAAAAAAAAAAAAGTGTGGACAAAAGGGAATATTGTGAGAAACACTGAAACACGCTACAGCTTCCACAATGAGATTTTATTTTCTGTTGGGAGAGGCTGCAAGGGTGGAGGGTGGGTCTGAGGGGAGGTGGCAGATGAGTGGGAACAGAGTGCATGATGTGAAATTCACAAAATAAAAAAATAATAAAAGGATTAAAAACAAGTGTGATATGATCATGTTAAAAATTGTGATGATAAAGAATATGGGCTGATCTGTAATAGTGGATAGTAATTTACACAACATGAGAGAACTCATACTGGTGAAAAAAAACAACAATGACAGCAAAAAATTTGAAAACATCTTTATATTTAACCAGTCTTTACCAGACTTGGTAAGTATGCTTTACCAAAGCATAATATATTTATCTTAGTGAGAAACCATAAATATGAAGAATGTGAGAAAAATGTTATCATTATAAATAGTATTTGAGAATTTATACTGAGTAAGAAAACCTATAAAAATAAGGAATGGGGTACTTCTTTTGAACTAGTTGAATTTGTTCTGAAAACGAGAGGATTCCTACTGCATATTGCTATGAATGATAGCAATGTGAAAAATCCTTTATTGTATTTGATAATTTACTAAATATTAAAACACACTGCTAGTGAGAAAAGTAATAAATATAATGTACAAGGATGCTCAGGATTAAGTTTTTAATTATGTAGTAGAGATTCATACTGATTATAAAACTCATGTATATAAGAAATTCAGTAAAGTTCTCATGAACTGTGGGTAATTAACTAAACATCATAGTATTCACATATTTGGGAAATTCCATGATTGTAAGCAATACAAGAAAGTCTTTATACATAATTAGTTCTCAAAACTTCATTAATTTATACTGTTGATAAAGTTTTTAGTGTATTGAATATTTAACTGTCTCTATATTTTGTGTTGGTTAATAGAGAATTCATACTGTTGAGAACCTGGTAAATGCAGGAAATATAAGAAACTATTTAGACTTTATTCTGTCCTTATCATATTTCAGAGAACTCATACTGGTGTTTTGTTTCTATTTATTAATAAAAATTCAATACACCTCTTACTGTGCTTTATCAATTTGAGAAAATTTGAGCATTTATATTGGTTTTAAAATTCATCAAATATATATAAGAAAATTGATGAGACTATTAGCGGACACTGACAAGTGACTCAGAATCATAATATTTCTATTGTAGAGAATGTCTTTTTATGTAAGAAATTAAGGAAAGTTTCTAGATATAAGCCAAACCCTAGGATATACCAATGAATTTATATTTATACAAATTATGTATGTACAGTGTACGCAAAGAAAGCCTTTAGTCAACAAATAAAAGACAAATCATTTTTTTGAGGTTGTATTTATATATTTGTGCATATGTATACATATATATGCATGTGACAAAGTAATTAAAGGAAAAGAGGCTATCAATTTGATACTGGGAGGAAATGGGAAAGGTTGGAGGGAGGGTACCTGGGAGGGGCTGGAGAGAGAAAAGGAAAGGGGGAAAGTGATATAATTCTATTTAATTGAAGTGTATTAAAATTGAACTTCAAAAAATGATTCAGAAAATAAAAATTCTTTTCAGTTATTAAAGCTTCCAAGTAATATATATATGTATATATGTGTAAACATCTCCATATGTATTCCTCCCTCTAATCCCAAACAGACTTGATATTCAGGATTGGTCCCTTTAAAAAACAAACTGTACTGGCTCGAGGTGCTCAGTTGCAACTGATCAGAGAACATAAATATATGCTCGATGAAAATTTTGTAATTCCAGCCTGCTGGTGGAATAAACATTGAGTGAAAGGCAAAATGGAAAGCCTCAGTTTTAAAGAGTGAGTTTCCCTTCCTCCAGTTCAAGTGTTTGCTTTAGAGGCACTTAAGAAGTTCCTGCAGAATCTCTTGCTCTCTCTTTTGGACAAATACGGCTTGCTCCGCCCATGGGAAGGTTGATGTTCCCAGAAGAGTTTAAATGAAATGTGTGGTACAAGTCAGCACAGGCCGAATGCCTCTGAGTTCTTTTAGTTCTTGTGGTGCTGAATAGTAGGTGGAATGCATATGCAGTCTTTTTTTTTAATGCAAGGAATTCTAAGTACTCGGAATATCTGGTAATCAAGGTAGCACACCTCCTCATTCTGGAACTTTTTCTTCTCACCACCCATTCTCAACATCCTCCCTTCTCTCCTCAAGGCTCTTGAATGCTTGCCAAAAATAGAAAGTTATAGAAAGAAAAATAATTACATTATTTTAAATTTAAAAATGTAATGTAATTACACTATTTTTCTTAGGATAACATGTTGGTCTGGAGGCTGTGAGGAGGGTTAGTATAACACAGGTAGTGAAACATGAAGACCTTGGTTCTGTATTAAATTCACTATTTAATTATTACAGTAATGTTTTTATTATGAAAGCAGTGTCTAAAATCCTCATGTAATAGACAAAATGAAGTCTCATGCAAGTAATATATTTGTTAAAGGACACAAAACTAATTATAAGGAAAACAAGATGTGAGACCCATGTCCAAATTGCTATGGGCAAAATTGATATCTTCTATCTTCATTGCATTAAATTGATATCTTCATTGCATTGAAAGAGAAAATCCTCTGGGAAGGCCTCAGTAATGTGTTCCCTTTCAAATTTTAAAAAAATTCTGGTGAAAAGATGATTGGTCTCTAAGGATCAAGTCATGTTTTTAATTCTAAAATGTAACTTTATGTTCTCTTATCTAATCATTTTTCCAAAAAAAAGATTTCTAGTATTTTTCTTTCCTCTCTCTTTTTATTCAGATTTTTGCTAATTCTAGACCCATGAATCCATTAATTGACAAATCTACAGTGCCTCCTGGATACCTTCACTTGGGGTAATAAGGCTGTTGAATGTGGCCAGAGGAATCTATTGTGCCTTATCTGTGAGGCTGAACAGCTTACCTAGCTCCTGGTCTCACTGTATTCTTTAGTAAGTAGAGAATACATAGAACCCATCTCACAGCTGTGAGACTCCAAGAAATCATTATAGATGTGGATGTCCTTATTATTTACACTTCCATTATTCTAGGGACAGCATTATTGCTTTCTTGTCACTCAAATGTCCTTACTATTATTCCTCCCAACCTGGACCTTTTCATGTGTTCCTTATGTGAATTTCATCAGCCAGAAGGAAGGGAATCAGTTTTTATTCCCTCTCTTCTGTCACCTCTGTGTTTAATTTATCATTGAATTCTGTTTTTTCATATTTTAACAGTCCTGGGACTTATCTACTTAGAGACACATTCTCTCTTTTTTTTGTATTCTTTTTTTTCTCCTTTATTTTTTATTTCTTCAAGTTACATCTCAATCGCAGTCCCCTCCCTATTCCCCCTCCAGTCCCACCCTCCCACCCTCAACCCCCCATCCTCTTCCCTTTTTTTTTTCTTTTAAGTTTAAGGTATATCTTATTTACCCCTACAGTTTCCCCTTTCAGTCCAACAAATGGCTCTTTCTCTTATAATAACAAATACAATACAGTACAACAGAGGAAATTAGGCCACAGTTATGAGGGTTATATGGTTTAACGTACATTCCCAATGACCAGTCCATATGTATTTGGTACCTGACTTTAACATTCTACTATCTAAACATCTCCATGAGTTTAAAGGTCTATATCTGACTCAACATTCATACTAACTTGCAACACAGTTTTAAAAGTATCTTCTTAGATCTATAACACTCTCTTGACTCCTAAACAACTCAAAATTAAATTATGAGACTCTAGCTATCTGTTCTTCAACCACTTCAGAGACCTGAGAGGGATAAATATATCTGATTTTATAGGAAGTACAGGGCCTGCAGCTTCCCAAACTAAGAAATGACATACCTGTGGCTGCCTGGACAGTTCCCATTTTCTCTCCATGCATTACAGTATCGATCTTCAGTCATTTGGCTCCATTTCTCTGACAGACATTGATTGTAGAGCAGGGGTTATGAAGGACTTACCTACCCTGTCTTGGCAGAGCTAGGCTGTCGACTTACCTGCTTCCAGGTTTTGTCCTTTTTGGACAGCATTCTGTCTACAGTTGGGGCAAGGGGCTTTTCCTACCAAGAGATAGGCTTGCGACTAATTCAATCATCTCCCACTGGAGATTCTTCAATGCTCATCTTCTACTTGGAGGAGAATAGGGGGTGCTGTCAGGAGTTGATATGTCTTGATGTAAAAAAAATCTAAAGTTACGAAAACATCTTTGAATGCCATATTCTGCAGATCTTTTGAGGTTTTTGAAGAGGCCCTATCTATCTCTTATATTAGGGTAAGCAGATGTTGCTTGTCTCTTGCCGGTTTATTTCTGATTAGCTTAGAAAGTAACTATAATAGGCTGTCATAGTACCTAACTGAATGACCGGCTTGCATAACCATTAGTTTGCATTTCTTAATTATCCTAAACAGTTTAGGACAATTAGTAGTAAAAGGCCGAAACATCACATTTCATTTTTTTCTTTACCTCCTAGACTTCTTATTTTTAATTTTTATTCTTTATTTATTTTTTATATATTAGTTATATTTTTTCTATTTTTCAGTCTTTTTTATCTATTGTATGCTTATTGGTTTGTTTGTTTAGTAGTTCTCTCTCCCGGGTAACGAGACACTTTTCACTGATGGTACTACTTTGTAGATCCCCAATGAATGAAGAGGCTCTTGGCCCTCATACGACCTCTCAAATGAGATGAGGGACTGTTATATAAGGACATCCCACCCCAGAGAAATGGGATGGAAGGGTTAGGAGGTAAAGACAAATCTTATTACACAAAAGAGAATTCATACTGATGAAAAATCCAATGATTATAAAAACAATGGAGAGGAGTGTTAGCTACATTTCCCACATGTGACCAAACATCTGACAATAGAGGATAAATTTATCTGGGTTTATGGTTTTAGAGGGTTAATTCCACGGTCATTGTGCCTATCATGGTGTTAGGGGTATCTGTAAGAACAGAGGTGTTCATATTACAGTGTACATGAAGTTGGGGTCATAATAAGAGCCAGGAAAATCTGTCCCATGGCCCTATACACAGAGCCTACTTCCTTTAGGTAGCCTACTTCCTTCAGGTAAGGCCTTCTTCCTAGAATTGCCATATCTTTCCAAAATAATGACACAAATTAGTGCTCAAGAATCCCTGTACATGATTTCATTAAAGACATTTTAAATTCAGCCAGAGCAAATGATAATAAGTTATTATCAATTTGCACAGTATATGAGAATTCATACAGGAGTGAAAATATGAATATGAAATATTTAATCAAATAATTGATTCCAGCAAAAAAGGATATAAAGCCCCCAGGAAGGACTTTGAGCAATATTTGCTCACTCCTCAGCATTAGAAATTCATGAAATATACAGTGTGCAAGAAATTCTTTAGTCAAAGAAAGAAAAAAAACTTAATATATAAAAGAGAACTCATACTGATGAAAATTCTGATTATATAGTCCGTGCCCTGTGACTATTAAACTAGTGAAGAATTC
Source organism: Lophiomys imhausi (assembly GCA_907164525.1). Lineage (NCBI taxonomy): Eukaryota > Metazoa > Chordata > Mammalia > Rodentia > Muridae > Lophiomys > Lophiomys imhausi. Next base: position 328,385 of record CAJQZJ010006348.1, on the reverse strand, counting down.
AATCTTTTTTGAGACAGTATCTTGGTAATTAGCCTTGACTAGCCTGGAACTTGACACTTAGACCAAGTCGGCCTCCAACACGCAGAGATCTCCCTGCCTTTACGTTCCAAGTGCTGGGATTAAAGTTGTGCACCTTAATGCCTTCCTTTCATTTGGTTTTTATAGCTCTATTTTTAGAATATTAAAATACCTATCCTCAAGACCACTGGAGAACACAGAATCTTTTCATGCTACCTTAAGCTCATGCATATCTCTCTACGTTACATGGTTTGCCAGGTGTAATTGAGAATCACAGAGTCACCATGGAGAACATTTGATATTTTATTAGTTACTTTTCTCATTGCTATGAGAAAATACCCTGATAGAAAGAATTGACTTATTTTGGCTCACATTTCAGAGTCCAGTACATCACAGGAAAGAAGTCATGCAATTGAGGTAGCTGGTCATATTTCATTCACAGCCATAAATAACATAGTTAGGTGAATGTTCATGTTCAGCAAACTTTCTCTATTTTGTGTAGTTTGCTACATAATCTCCTGGTATGCTGTTGCTCAAATTTATGGTGGGTAAATTTTTGGTGGATTTTCCCTTTCAAACTAACTTCATCAAGAAAATTTCTCACAGGTATGTACAGAGACTCAAGTAATTTCAGATATGCTGAAAGGTTTGTGGAATGGTCTATTATAGATTGTGTCAAGTTGACATTTAATATTAATCATCTGAAGTCTAACTTTTGCTAACATGACATACCAACACACAATACTTAAAGTATAACTTTCCTCTCCTTGTCCCCATATACCCAAGGCCATCTCATAATGCAAATATAGTTAGTCTAACTTCCAAAATTTCTATAGTTTTTAACTGTCTCAACACTGTAAAAGTTGAAATTCTCCTTTCAGACTCAAAGAAATCTCTTATATTATCACATTTATAACATCAAAATGAATGGGGGGAAGGGAGAAGGGGGAAGATCTGAGAGGAGAGGAGGGAGGGGGAAACAGTGGTCAGGATGTAAAATAAGCAAATAAGTTTTTTTAAAAGTTAAAAAAATTACTGGCTGGGTGCGGTGGCACACGTTTTTAATCCCAATACTTGGGAACCAGAGCCAGGTGGATATCTAAATTAAAGCCCAGCCTGACCTACAGGGTGAGTTCCAGGATAACCAGATTTCACAGAGAAACCCTGTCTCAAAATAATAACAACAATAATGACAGTAATAACAACAAAGTTACATACAATCTTACAAGGTAAAGGTTAATATTCAAAAATGGAAGAATTGGGGCATTACAAGAAAATAGAAACCAAAGAAATACAGAAAATCCCACAGGGCAAATATCAAGTCTTTCAGCTGTATGCTTAGCATTCAGAGTTTGTGGTAGAATGATTTGAGCTTCAAAAGGCTTCAAATCCCCACCCATCCAACTCCGTTTCCTGCAGCACACATAGCCTTTAATTTGGGCATGGTCCACTCCTTTCCTGAAGTGTTCTCTGGCAGACATCCATGGTCTTGTATCCTCAACTTCCTGTGATCTCCACTGCAATGTAGGCATTGCCTTCATAGCTTTACACAATATTCTCTCAAGAGCAAGACCCTAATATACCCTCTGTCTTGCTTCTTTTTTTTTTTTTTTTTTGGTTTTTCGAGACAGGGTTTCTCTGAATATCTCTGGCTGTCCTGGACTCACTTTGTAGACCAGGCTGGCCTCGAACTCACAAAGATCCGCCTGCCTCTGCCTCCCAAGTGCTGGGATTAAAGGCGTGCGCCACCACCGCCCGGCTAGTCTTGCTTCTTTTAATGTCCATAAATTGATACCGTATGGATGATTCCTGAAATTGTTGCTGCCAGTGTAAGACATAGCTTGACTACCTTGAACTATATTTATATCCACTCCTGTGTTATGACTATAGGGGAAACACTTTTCTAGGCCTTTACTTCCAAGGAATAAGAAGCTCAAACGGCTACATTTTCAGTTCAGTTGCGCTCTTTCCAAAGAATTTTGTAGCTTCACTCTGAAGTTTTTGCTGGTTGAAATTTTCCCCTTAGGTACATTTCTTATTGTCTCAATGTGGGAGATAATATTTATGTTTAACAGTTACAACTTCCTTTTCAGAACATGTATGTATTGGCTGGAAAGCTTAACTTGTTCCAGCTCTTTTCCTCACTGACAAACTAATTTTTAATTTTTAAAAAATATCCTTTGCCCCAACTTTTTGCTCCTTTTCTGTGTAGCCATGGATCAGGGTAGCAAAAAGTAGTCATGTCACAGCCTGAATGTAGTCTTGTCTTGAGATTTCTGCTACCAAGAAAATCAAACTTTAATATTAAGCTCAACTTCATAGAGGTTCTCAGGACATGGGCAGAAATGAAGTCAGATTCTAAACCTAAATATCACACGAATGGCTCCAGTTCCTGATAGCGTTATTGTTCTGTTTTGAAACCTCACAAGACATTCCTTCCCAGCATACATTTCACTTGGCCTTCTGGTATACCAAATTCCTGTCACAATGGGTCACAAATCTCTAAATTACAATATTCAGGTGCTTTTATAGTTCACAGTTCCAAACTCTTCCACACTCCCTCCCCTAAATCCTTTCCAAAGGATTGAGAAATATATGGTCAGGTTTGTCATAGCAATGGCCCTTCTTAGTACCAGTGTTCTGCAATTAGTTACATTTTATTGTTGCTTTATTGTTGTAAAATACCTTGAAAGAACAACTTGAGGAAGGAACGTGTTTATTTTGGCTCCAAATTCGAGGGTCCTATACCTCATGGTGCGGAAGCCATAGGAGTAGAAGCTCGAGGCAACTGGTTTTGTTGCATCCACAGTTATGAAGGAGAAGAAAATGAACATTTGTGCTCAGTTAGCTTTCAGTTGTTCATACATTTTGAGACACAAACAAATGGAATGGCACTGCCCAAATTAAGGGTGGACTTTTTTCACTCTGTTCAAGAAAATCTCTCATAGGCATACCCAAAGGCTAACCTGATACAGGCAAACCCTTTCATGTGTGTTTGTTTTATGGTTGATTCTAGAGTAGCTCATGTTGAAAACATCAACCATCACACATGTGGAGTAGGTTGTGTACTTTAGAGGCACACTGGAACTAACAGGAAATAAAATGTCTGTTTTCCATAGGATTTATTTTACTTGTCTGGTGAAAGAGTATTTCAAGGACTTAAATTGTTTTGACAAGTATTTATTTAGCCTAAAGTAATGGGAAAAATGTGAAATCTAAACTGCTACATATCTAGATACAGGAAAATCCATTCTATTCATTTTCTTATGTAGCCCACATTTCTCTTATCCACTCCTAAGACCTTGTTCAAGTTTTACTAGTTCTTCACTTTATTCTTGATGCATCTTAAAATTCATGAATGTGTGAGGGGCTGGAAAGATGTCTCAGTGGTTAAGAAGACTGACTTCTCTTCCTGAGGACCTCAGTTTAATTCTTAGTACCCATGTGGCAGCTCACAACTATCTGTAACTCCAGTCCTAGGACATCCAATATCTTCTCCTGGACTCCATAGGCACCAGGTACACAGAGATACATGCAGATAAAACACCCACAAATATAAAAATAAATTTAAAATAGTGCTTAAAAATTGTATGTGGGAATATCACATGTAGCACTATTTAGATTTCTGGGCTATTGTTTCAAGTTCTTACATACCAAAATGAAAATGAAAATATAAAAGCATCTATTGAGGTGATCTGTTTGGTTTTATGTTTATTAGTGTAGATTATTTTATTAATATGTTTTAAGATGTTAAGACTACTTTGAGTTCCCAAGATCCTTTGGTCATTGTCTTAGGTACTTTCATATTGATGTCATAAGACACCATGGCCAAGGAAAATTACAGAAGGAAGAGTTTGTTGGGGCTTACAGTTTCATAGGGCAAGTCCTTGAGCACCATAATAAGAAGTGTGGTGACAGGCAGGCAGGTATGGTACTACTGTGGTAGCTGACAGCTCATGTCTTGAAACAAAACCATGAATCAAAAAGAGCTAACTGGGAAAGGCATGAGCTTTTTGAACCCTAAAGCCCAACTCCAAGGACACATTTCCTCCAAGGAGATTACAAGGCCATGTTGTAATCCTTTGCCAACAGTTTCAGTAATTGGGGACCAAGTATTCAAACATATGAGCCTATGGGGTCATTCTCATTCAAACCACCAAAGTCATAATTTATAGTCTTCAGAGACATTAGTGGATTTTATATGCTAGTATGTTCTTGAAATTTTTATTTATATTCATAAAAAGCATTTCTAAAAAGTCTTTTGCATGTATGTATATATATATATATATATGCTTATAATAAATTAAAAACATTGTTACACTGTACTTGATTGAGCTTACTTTGTGTTCTTTCTTCTTCATGGTTTAAAGATGTAAGCTTAGTCTATTGATATGCAACTTTCCTTTTTTATCATCATAGATTTTTTAGTGTCTCATTGTCTAGCATGGAGCATTAAGCAGTACAGTATTCTCCCTCATCTGGAAAGTTACCACTATGAACAGCCATTCATCAAGCACACTACATCCTAGTACTATATCACTCAATCAGTCCTCCTGTTTCATTCCTCCAAGAACAGGGATTATATGCATACACTACTGCTCAGCAGTTAAGAACACTTTCTGTTCTTTCAAAGAGCCTGGTTTCAGTTACCAGAATCCACATGGTGGTTCACAACCATCTGCAACCCCAATTCAAGGGCACCCTATGCCATTTTCTGACTTCCTGGGACACCAGACACAAAAAAGCAGGCAGAGCACTCATACACATAAATTTTTTTTAATGTGAGGTCTTAGTTTGCTTTTCCATTCACAATCCTGCCTGCTGCCATGGTTCCACCATCATGATGAGGATGGACTCTTATCCCTTTGGAACAGTAAACCCAAATAAACCTTTCCTTCTATAAGTTGCTTTGGTTAGGGTATTTTATCACAGCAATAGAAAAGTAACTAATACAATTATCTACCTTATTTTTTGAGACAGCGTCTCTCATTTAACAGTGATCACCAATTCAGCTAAGGTGGCAGGCTATTGAGCTTTAGGGATCCTCTTGTCACTGTCTTCTCTGTACTGAGATTTAATCTCATTCTGCCTTGCATGGCTTTTTGTGGTCACTAGTCCTCTTGCTTGCATGGCTTATTGACTGAGCCAGCTCTCTATCCTTCAAGCCATTTGTTTTGGTTCTCTTCCCATTTTCTTTTTTTTTGTTATATATATTATCTTTGTGAATACAATGAGGACCACATGAAACATCTGGTCTGTTTTGAATGTATTATTTAATTTTTATGTTGAAAACTTAACTTACTATGCTACAATGTTGGTAATAAAAAGTAATTCATCTATGGGGCATGGTGGTGCATCTCTTTAACCCCAGCACTCGGGAGGCAGAGGCAGGTGGATCTCTGTGAGTTTGAGGCCAGCCTGGTCTACAAAGTGAGTCCAGGACATGCAGGGGTGTTACTTGAGAAACCCTGTTTTGAAAAACAAACAAAAAAAAACCCAAAAAAGTAATTCATCCACACAGGCTTTCATATAATGAATAATTAATATTATTTTCATGAAGATGGACTAGTCATTACAAGAATCTTCCTGCTATAAACACAAATTTGGTAAGTTATTTTCTTGCTATCATCTGTCATGAGAAGATGCACAAAGAGTGTCACAAAAGGCTAGAAATTTGATACTGGACTTTTCAGCCTCCAGATCTGGGAGCTGAGTAAATTTCATTTTCCATTTAAATAACCCACTGTCTTCGTTAGGGTTACTATTGCTGTCATGAAACACCATGATCAAAAGCAATTTAGAGAGGAAAGGGTTTATTTGGTTTATGTTTTCACAACTATACTTTTAACAGTCCTGGAGTAGTGCTGCCCACATTCAGGATGGATTTTTTAAAATTCTCAATTAAGAAAAAAAAATCTCCCAGGCATTCCTATAGGCCAAATAAATCCAAACAATTCCCAATTGAGATTCTCTTCTTAAGTGATTCTAGGTTGTGTCAAGCTGACAATCAAAACTAACCATTACACTTGGTGTCACTTCCTTCCTATATCTTTTATGTTCCCTATACTAAATGTCAATTTTTTAATCTTCAACTTTACTGATTTTGCTTGTGCCTACAGACGTCTGTTATGCAATAACACTAATGATTTTTTTATTTTAGTGATTCTAATTTTTCACTCTAGATTTTTGGTTCTTTTCCATAACTTTCATTTCTTTGCTATATCCTCATTTTCTTCATGTAGCATTGTCTTTGTTTCTTTCACTTTATTGTTCATGTTTTCCATCATTGATTTAAAAATATTTACAATGACTATTTCATTTTATTTTATTTTTTTGAGAAAGTGTCTCATAGTGTGCCCCTGGCTGGCCTGGAACTCATGATGTAGATCAGGCTAGCCTTGAACTCACAGAGACATGCCTGCCTCTGCCTCCTAAGTGCTGGAATTGAAGGTGCCACCATGCCTAGCAGATTTCAAAATCTTTAAAAGTTAAGTCTAATGGCTAGATATCAGGCATGATTTCTACTCATTTATTAATTTTATTACTTTGAATAATTAATGTTTTTATGTTTCTTCTTATTCAGTGTGTGAGACTTTGTTGAAAAGTGCACATATAATTACTCTGTAGTAACTATGAAAATCGCCGGGCGGTGGTGGCGCACGCCTTTAATCCCAGCACTTGGGAGGCAGAGGCAGGCGATCTTTGTGAGTTCGAGGCCAGCCTGGTCTACAAAGTGAGTCCAGGACAGCCAAGGATACACTGAGAAACCCTGTCTCGAAAAACCAAAAAAAAAGAAAAGAAAAGAAAATCAGGTTACCGACTACATGTTACATTTCTTGTGTCCTACTTAACAAAGCAATGTAAGAGAAGACTTACTTTGTTTCATAGTATCAAGGAATGCAATCAATAATAGGGAAAGTATTTGTGGCTCCGGTGTCTTGATTCTTGATGTCAGGAATGTGAGGAGCAATTCCTCATGTTTGGCAAATCAGAAAATGGAGAGGTAAATCACAACTAGATGTTGGCATAATTGTATATAAGCTTGCTATACATACAGAGATCAACCCTGTGTTAAATATTGGTATTTTCTTAGGATTTATTTTTTGTGTATTATTATGGGGGTCACATATGTTAAAGCTTGCATTTAGAGACCAGAGGACAACTTTGTGGAGATGACTGTCTCTTTCTACCTTTGTGTGGATTCTTGTGTGGTAATGTCTTTCCCTGCTGGGCCATCTTGGTGGCCCCTTCTTGGGTCCCCTTCATAACCATTTATATCTTTCTTCAAGTTTCAGCATGCACATGGCTAATTTCGAATGTCCTAATTTCCTGAAGAGGTTCATTATTTCTTAGCTTAGTATCATATATAGCCACACAGAGTGTGGTGGTTTGAATAAGAATGGGCCCCATAGGCTCATATGTTTGAAAGCTTAGTCACAAGGGAGTGGCACTATTTAAAAGTAAAAGGATTAGTAGATGTGGCTTTGTTGGAGGAAGTGTGTCACCAAGGTTTCAAAAGCTCATGTCAATTCCAAAGTCTTTCTCTTTGCCTGTGGATCAGGATGTAGACGTTCCAACACTTGCCTGCATGCCACCATGCTCCCTGCCATGAGGATAATGAACTAAACCTATGAAACTGTAAGCAAGCCCCCAATTAAGTTATTTCTCTTATAATACTTGCCATAGCCAATTCACAGCAATAGAACACTGACTAAGACACAGGGTCTATTTTTTCAGGTGTTTGTGGGTTTGTAAGTCACTTTGTATCCTCTTTGTAGCCTTCAGGAGCAGTGTCTAACACTTCCAGATGTAAGCATGTGGACTTAAAAGACTTACAAATAAACAGGTACCTTGCTTAGTTCTTCAAATATCTCCCAGACAAGGCAGAACATACAGAAACAGAGGTTAAATTCTTTGCTCCAGGTTCAAGAGAGGGAACTGGGCTGCCACCTGTTCAAGACTAAGTGTAATACCACACAAAGAAGAGAAGGGGTTGGGTTAGGACAAGTAAAACACTAAAGAACTTTCTCACTGAAGGTGTTTTTTTCCTTTTAAAGCTTATTTTTAACAAGTACAATAAAATTCAAAATTGTACATATTATGGAGCTTATATATAATATATTCATAATGCTGTATTGGAACTTCCCTTATTGTGGCACACACCTGACAGAAACAACTCAAGTGAGGGAAGTTTTGGTCTGGCTTGTGGTTGCACCAGTTTCTAGCTACGGTCAGTGGCTTTTAGGCTCATGGTCAGACAGAACCATCATGGAGGAAAGGCATGACAGGAGAAAGCTGTTAGCATTAAGGCAGCCAGAATGGGGTAGAGAGAGGAGGCCTCAGTGACTTTCCTCCTCCAGCCAGGGCCCTACAACATAAAACTTTTTTTTTTTTTTGGTTTTTCGAGACAGGGTTTCTTTGAATATCTCTGGCTGTCCTGGACTCGCTTTGTAGACCAGGCTGGCCTCGAACTCACAAAGATCCGCCTGCCTCTGCCTCCCAAGTGCTGGGATTAAAGGCGTGCGCCACCAACGCCCGGCTTTTAACACCTCGTAAAATAGTACCATTAGCGTGAGACCAAGCTTTCAGTAATGTCAGCCTATAGGGAAATTTCATATCAAATCATAATGCTTGATATATCTGTATTTGTTTAAATTATGTTAAACATAATATATTTATATTCTCAAACACTTATGATTTCTGTATGGTGAAAATATTTAAGACATGGTTTCGTTGAAATGCCATTTGAAAGCCTTTATTTCCTCAGGCTTCTATAAGGATTTTTTTCAGACTGTTTCTGGGTTGATTTTAGGTGTGTGTGTGTGCTTGTAGGAATGTGTATATATATGTGTGTGTGTGTGTGCGTGTGTGTGTGTGTGTGTGTGTGTGTGTGTGTGTGCAGGTGTTCATGCAGTCCAGAAGAAGGCGTCAAACCCCTGGAGATAAAGTTATGGGCCTTTATGAACTATCTTATGTTGGTGTTGAAATCTGTCCTCTGAAAGAGCAGTACATGCTATTAACTAATGAGCTTCTCCAGCCCCTACAATGACATTTTTATTTGATATAATAAAGATTTCTATACAGTTATAAGACATCATAATTTCCTATATCTCTTTTCTAATTTCCACTTATGGAAACATCTTTCCCAGCTACAATATAATATCACATCTATGATATAGACATTCATGTAGAGAATTTACTCATCTCCAAAGGTCTTTCCTATGCACTCTTATTCTCAATGCTCCTTCCCAAGCTCACTTCTTCCCCAATTATTGCATTCATGAATCTATTTTCTATTTTTAAAATGGTGTCACCTTAAGAATGACATAAGAGAGGCTGGAGAGATGGCTCAGGGGTTAAGAGTACTGACTCTTCTTCCAAAGGATCCAGGTTCAACTCCCAGCCCCCACATGGTAGTTCAAAACTGTCTGTAATAATGACTGGGCATGGTGATACATGCCTTTAATCCCAGCACTCCAGAGGCAGAAGCAGGTAGATCTCAGAGCTCAAGGACAGCCTGGTCTACAAACTGAGTTGCAGGATATTCAGGGCTATCCAGAGAAATCCTGTCTCAAAAAAACTTAAAAAAAAGACACATGAATATAATTATATAGTATGTAGCCTTTTGAGATTAGTTTCTTAAGTCTGCTTAATTGTCTGGAAATATGTCAAGCTTGTTGCATATCAATGTTTCGTCCTTGTTTATTATAGAATATAATTCCATGACATGAATGTTTCACAGTTAAGCTTTACAATTTACTCATTAAAAGGTAGCTGTGATGCTTTCAAATTTGGATACCATAAATAAATTTCTGTCAACATCTGGATAAACTTTTATCAATGATTTTTCGTTTCTTTTGGATAAAAATTCTAGAGTACAGTTACTGGATCATATGACAGTGTGCAATTGCCTCTTTCTTTCTTTCTTTCTTTCTTTCTTTCTTTCTTTCTTTCTTTCTTTCTTTCTTTCTTTCTTT
>CAJQZJ010006348.1:280856-303070 GCA_907164525.1 Lophiomys imhausi | reverse complement strand
TGCCTTCCCTGGGCAGCAATGTGAGCCTGCAGGTGTTTGTGCTGGACAAGAACGACAATGCGCCCGCGCTGCTGGGGCCTCAGGCGGGCAGCACAGTGAGCGAACTGCTGTCACGGACAGTGGGTACCGGCCATGTGGTGACCAAGGTGCGCGCAGTGGATGCCGACTCTGGCTACAACGCATGGCTGTCATATAAGCTGCAACCTTAGACAGGTGGCCCTCGCAGCCCGTTCCGCGTGGGGCTGTACACAGGTGAGATCAGCACGACACACACCCTAGACGAAGTCGACGCTCCACGGCAGTGTCTGTTGGTGCTGGTAAAGGACCATGGCGAGCCGGTGCTGACCGCTACCGCAACCGTGTTAGTATCTCTGGTGGAAAGCGGTCTGAATCAGAAAGCCTCTTTACCGGTATTAACCGGTGCAGTGAGCTCCCAGGTGTCATTGGTGAATGTCAACGTGTACCTGATCGTCGCCATCTGCGCGGTGTCCAGCCTACTGATGCTCACGCTGCTGCTGTACACCGCGCTGCGCTGCTCGGCGACGCCCACGGATGGAGCCTGTGCTCCGGGGAAGCCCGTGCTGGTGTGCTCCAGCGCGATGGGGAGCTGGGGTCATACTCACAGCAGAGGCGGCAGAGGGTGTGCTCTGGAGAGGGACCGCCCAAGACCGACCTCATGGCCTTCAGTCCTGGCCTATCTCCAGGTTTGAACATATCAGAAAGAAATGACCACCCAGAAGAAAATTCAGATCTTTCTGGTAAGGTAAGTCCAAATTTGAGCTATGGCTTCAAACTTCTTTTTAGATTTAATTTATTTTTTAAGCATTCTTTAAATGGCTCTTAGAATGTATTCAGGGTGTTCAATGACATTTAACAAAGCAGTATTTGCAGGTGGATGATGGAGCTAGGAAACAAACAATGTAGATGGAAATTATTCTGTTCTTTTATTTACATGGTAGAATACTTTTTTAAAATTTCAGTACGATTAGTGTTAATTTTGGGTAGTGGTGGCGTTAGGGATGGAATAGAGGGCCTCATAAATGCTAGGCAAACACAGTGCTGGTCACCTTTAACATGGGCTCCCAACTCTTGTGACGTGTCTTGCTCTGTGCAAATAACTGTAAGCAAATCAAGAAAATTCAAAGTGGGAAACCAGTGATAATTTTGAGCACTGTGATTTAGAAAATATTCATTGATGGTACTATAATTTCCACATGAAAATATCCAACAATTTTCTGCTACTATTCCCTGGTTTAAAAGAATTATTACTGTGTGAACTTGTGTCTTTAGCAATCCAGTGAAGATGTACTTAGTGAGCACCTTCCATTTATTTGCCATTGTCCCCACACTCTTGATTTTCTCTTCTCTTACTCCTTCTGATATTTTATTAGGTGAAACTTTTTCCCTTAACAGATGAAGTTGTTCAGGGCAAGAAAAACTAAGTTTAGGAAAATTACTGTTTTTTAAAAACTTGCTTGTTCTATTACAGTCCATTGCATTTGACTAAATATTTTTAGTCAAAATTTAGTAAAAAATTAAAAGTTGCTTTCAATGGAAGAACTTTACAGAAATAAAAATTTAAATACTGTTTAAAATCCAAAATAAAAAAGCAATAGAAAGATGAGAGGTTTTTTTTTCAGGCCAAATTTTACTAGATATAAATCCCTAATGATGGTGTTTCTAGAAATGAATGTAGAAGTACAAAATAGAAAAAAACACCCCAAAACAAACAAACAAAAAAATTGAAAGGGATTTTTTTGTTTGTTTGTTTTGAGTTTTTCTTTTTGTTTGGGTTTTTACAAGACAGGGTTTCTCTGTGTAGCCCTGGCTGTCTTGGACTCACTTTGCAGACCAGGCTGGCCTTGAACTCACAGAGATCCACCTGCCTCTGCCTCATGAGTGCTGAGTGCTGGGATTAAAGGTGTGCACCACCTCCACCGGCTTGTTTTTGTTTTTTCAAGACAGAATTTCTATGTGTAGCCCTGGCTATCCTGGAACTCCCTCTGTAGACCTGGCTGACCTTGAACTCAACAGATCCACCTGCCTCTCCCTCCTGAGTGCTGATGGATAATTTTGACAACTGTGATTTAAAATATATTCGTTGATGGTACTATAATTTCCACATGAAAATATCTGACAATTTTCTGGCACCATTCCCTGGTTTAAAAGAATTATTACTGCCCAGCTAAAATGGAAATTCTTTATACCAGTTGTTCAAATGAGGAGTAATATTCTCTTCAAAGTTTTATTCATAATCATTTTGTTGATCAATAATGAGATAATGAGTAACATATTACACAGTGTTTTACAGCAGTTTTAATAACCAACTGATACACATTTAAAATAGGGTTCTTTGGTGTTTAACCATTTAGTCAAGAGCTTGTTGAATTTGTTTGTGTGTGTGTGTGTATGAGAGAGAGAGAGAGAGAGAGAGAGAGACAAGGGGAGAGGGAGAGGTATAAATGTATGTGTGGTATGCACACCTATGCATGCATATACGGAGGTCAGTAGTTAATGTTAGTTATCTTCCTCAGTTATTCTACCTTTTGTTTTGAGCCAGGCAGCTCATCATTTGGCAAGATAAGCTGGATATTGGATGCTAAGGATTGAACCCAGGTCCTCATGTTTGCACAACAAGCACTTTACCCACTGAGCCATCTCCACAGCCTCTAACATAATGTTTTACTTCTCACATTCAATTGTGAAGATACACACTTGGTTAGTGAATGCATCTTGTTGGCCAAATATCCAAATGAACATACTGAAAAGTCCCTTAACATTCCCCCTGTAAAAGGACAACACCAGTAGATGTGCTAATGTGGAAGGAAGGAAGTTCAGGAAGTCTCAACCCTAGACAAAGAACTACAGGCCACTAAGGAATGTTGAGAGTAGAAGATACAGTTTTCCCCAGGGAAGAGCATACCAAATAGTCATCCCTGAAAATATATATACAAGTAACGCTATACAGACTGAGCAGGTTGTATTTAGGCACACCCCCCAATGTGTGCATGTATGTATGTAAACAATTAAAGAAAAATAAACCACAAATTTTAAAAAGAACAAGGGAGGATACATAGGAAGGGTTGGAAGGAGGAAAGAAAGGGAAGGGAGAAATGGTGTAATTATATTAAAACCTCAAAAAACATTGTAAAATATTCTATGAAAAATTAAAATGAGTTGATAGTTGTAGACATAACATCAGGGAGACTGTTTTTTTCTGGGTTTTAGTGACTCATATGCTTAAAAGTTTTTTTGGGTTAGTTAATTCTATCAACTTGGAATGAATCACAAATATTAGTCACTATTATAAAAAGGCATGGGTTTAGGATTGCAAAGCTTGGAAAGTGGCTGTAGTTTTTGGAACATTATTAGAGAATAAAGAAAAGCATAAATGTGGAGTAATTTAATATTGTGATATATTACTCAACATAAACACGAATGGATTTTCCATTGGTAGCAGATGTTCTTGCCCCACTCAGAATATTTCAGTAGTTTTTTTCTTCCTTTACAGCATTTTAAGGAAATGGATTATTTCCCTTCTTATTCTTTGAATTTTTTCCCAAAAGTTCACTGTGTGCATTCATTGTACATATTATTGTTTTATGTATGGGCATTTTGATACAAGTATATAACACACACTGAGCATGTTCCCCCATAGTCCCCTTCCTCTTTCTCACTGTTCTTCCTCATTCCACTAGTCTGCTTTGTTCCTCTAGACAGTTTTGTTTCTACTTTCATCACACACATATTAAATATATATGTTATATATAATATATGTGATATATTACATTTATACGTGTGTTTATGTCTAATTTTATGTATCAATGTAAAATCTAGGAGCCACTATTGAGAGAACACATGGGATATTTTTCTTTCTGAAGTCGGCGTAATTTATTTCCTTAATGTGGTTATCTCCAGTTGCATTCATTTTACTGTAAAAGTGAATAAGTGAAATAACTTTAAGACACTGGACTCAGAAAAGTTATTATTGTTATTATTGGTTTTTCAAGACAGGGTTTCTCTGTTTAGCCTTGGTTGTCTTGCTTTGTAGACCAGGTTGGCCTCAAACTCATAGATCCACCTGCCTCTGCCTCCCAAGTGCTCTGATTAAAGGCATGCACCACCATACCTGACTCAGAGAAAAGTTTTTAATGATCTATCTCCAGGAAAATTTGTCTTTCATTGCTGTTTTTAACGAACACTATAAATTTTGAAGTTCATTTTGTTTTCCTCCAAGAAAGCTAAAAACAATTTTGTTGACATACACAAAGTAAGAAATGTGTAACTTGATATGCGCTTTGCTAACTGACATTCTTCCATTCATAGTAAATAATCTATTCATCATCTTTATTTTAGTTTCATATTTTTGCACATAAAGTAGTTAGCTAAAAATGAATAAAGATACTCTCAAATAACTAATACCAAAAAGAAATCAGTTTTTTCTTCTTGCATGAAAATTCAAATATAATAGAAAAGAGAATAATCCTAAAATAAAAATATATTTCTTATATTAAAAATTAATATAACCAGCAAACAAGTCAGAATTATAAATAACAGAATTTAAACATATTTTCATGTGTGTTTAATATTAAAAATATTTTCAATGAACAAAAATACCCATTGATTCTGATGTGCTTGACGTAATAAAAAACTTAATATTACAAAAGAATTGAAACCAGGGTCTCCAAGAGGTATTTGGAGACAACTTCCATGTTGTTATCAGCACTATTTACAAAAACCTAGAGCCAGAGGAATCCAAATATTCGTGGATGGTTGAATGGACACACAAAATCCAGTGTATATACACGATTGAATCATTCAACATTAAAAAGGAAAGAAGTTTTGTAACATGTTACAGTATAGATGAGCCTTCAGAACATTGTGGTAAGTTGAAAAAGTCAGTCTCTGAGCAAAACAAAGAACTCAACCCCAGAGGAACAAACCTCAACAAACCCTATATGATTTCACTTACACGGTAGTGAAATTTATAGAAACAGAAAGTAGAATGGTGGTTAACATGGGCAAGGCCGTGGGAAACTGGAGTTGGTGTCTAATGGATATAAATTTTCAGCATTACAAGAGGAAAGTTTTGTAACAATGTGAATATAATTAGCACTAGTGAACTTTACACTTGAAGTTAATACGATAAACCTCACATTTACAGTTAATACGGTAAATTCACATTTACAGTCAATACGGTAAAGTGCGAACCGGCTTAGCCACAGGGTGTCGCTGTCTACTAGGGAGTATTCTCTAGGAAGGAAAATACCCAGAGTCGTTGTTACTTCAGATAAAACGACAGGAGAAGCAGCAGGATTTGAGCAGCTGTAAGACTTTTTACTTATTATTTATTTAAAAAAAACATGATCATTTAATTTGACCAACTCACAGAGGACTAGAAGTGATGCCTTCTTTGGGAGGGGGTGCAGAGGTCAGGCAGTGTCTGCTGCTCTTGCTTCCTTTCCTCGCAGCCTGGGAGGCAGGGAGCGGCCAGCTCCACTACTCCGTCCCAGAGGAGGCCAAACATGGCACCTTTGTGGGCCGCATCGTGCAGGACCTGGGGCTGGAGCTGGCGGAGCTGGTGCCCCGACAGTTCAGGGTGGCGTCCAAGGACCGCGGGGACCTTCTGGAGGTAAATCTGCAGAATGGCATTTTGTTTGTGAATTCTCGGATCGACCGGGAGGCGCTGTGCGGGCGGAGCGCGGAGTGTAGCATCCACCTGGAGGTGATCGTGGACAGGCCGCTGCAGGTTTTCCACGTGGAGGTGGAGGTGAGGGACATTAACGACAGTCCGCCGCTATTTCCAGCGTCAGAAAAAAACATCCAGTTTCACGAATCAAGGCTGCTGGACTCGCGGTTTCCTTTAGAGGGAGCATCGGATGCCGATATAGGAGTAAACGCTCTTCTATCCTACAAGCTCAGGCCCAGTGAGTTTTTCTTTCTAGATGTACAAACAAACGATGAGCTAAGCCAATCGCTGTTTCTTGTGCTGGGGAAAGCTCTGGACAGGGAGAAAAATGCTGAGGTGAAATTGTTACTGGTAGCTACCGACGGAGGCAAGCCTGAACTCACGGGTACCGTTCACATACTCATTAAGGTGTTAGATGTGAACGACAACGAACCTACTTTTCCCCAATCTGTTTACAAAGTACAGTTGTTAGAGAACACTGCAAACGGAACGTTAGTGATTAAGTTAAATGCCTCCGATGAAGATGAAGGATCAAACAGTGAGATTGTGTATTCACTCAGTAGTGATGTGTCTTCCACCACAAGGACCAAGTTCCAAATAGACCGTAGCTCAGGAGAAATCAGAACTAAGGGGGAATTAGATTATGAAGAAAGGACGTCCTATGAAATACAGGTTGTTGCATCTGACAAAGGATCCCCATCAATGTCAGGACATTGTAAAATTTCAGTAAAACTTGTGGACATCAATGACAATACGCCAGAAGTCTCAATAACGCCTCTCTCACTACCTGTCCCAGAGCACGCTCCACTGGGCACTGTCATCGCCCTTATCTCAATGTCAGATCGTGACTCGGGTGCCAACGGGCAGGTGACCTGCTCTCTGACTCCTCATGTCCCCTTCAAGCTGGTGTCCACCTTCAAGAATTACTATTCGCTCGTGCTGGACAGCGCTCTGGACCGAGAGACCACCCCTGACTACAAGGTGGTGGTGACAGCGCGGGACGGGGGCTCGCCCTCGCTGTGGGCCACCGCCAGCGTGTCCGTGGAGGTGGCTGACGTGAACGACAACGCGCCTGCGTTCGCGCAGCCCGAATACACGGTGTTCATGAGGGAGAACAACCCGCCTGGCGCGCACATCTTCACGGTATGTGCGGTGGACGCGGACGCGCAGGAGAACGCGCTGGTGTCCTACTCGCTGGTGGAGCGGCGGGTGGGCGAGCGCTTGCTGTCGAGCTACGTGTCTGTGCACGCGGAGAGCGGCAAGGTGTTCGCGCTGCAGCCTCTGGACCATGAGGAGCTGGAGCTGCTGCAGTTCCAGGTGAGCGCACGGGATGCTGGTGTGCCTTCCCTGGGCAGCAACGTGACCCTGCAGGTGTTTGTGCTGGACGAGAACGACAATGCGCCCGCGCTGCTGCCCCACGGAGCTGTCGGAGCAGGAGGCTCAGTGACAGAGCTTGTTCCCAGGTCAGTGGGTTTGGGCTATGTAGTCACTAAGGTGCGTGCAGTGGATGCGGACTCTGGTTACAACGCGTGGCTGTCGTATGAGTTGCAACCTTCTGTGGGGGCACGCAGCCCGTTCCGCGTGGGTCTTTACACGGGCGAGATCAGCACCACGCGCGCCTTGGACGAAGCAGATGCTCCGCGCCAGCGCCTGCTGGTGCTGGTGAAGGACCATGGTGAGCCTGCACTGACGGCTACAGTCACAGTGCTAGTTTCTCTGGTTGAGAACAGTCAAGCTCCAAAAGCCTCATCAAGAGCTTTGGTAGATGCCGCTGGCCGAGAGGCGTCGCTGGTGACTGTCAACGTGTACCTGATCATCGCCATTTGCGCGGTGTCCAGCCTGCTGGTGCTCACGCTGCTGCTGTACACCGCGCTGCGCTGCTTGGCGACGCCCACCGATGGAGCCTGTGCACCGGGGAAGCCAGTGCTGGTGTGCTCTAGCGCGGTGGGGAGCTGGTCGCACTCGCAGCAGAGGCGGCAGAGGGTGTGCTCTGGAGAGGGACCGCCCAAGACCGACCTCATGGCCTTCAGCCCCAGCCTTTCCCAAGGTCCGGAATCAGCAGAAGAGAGACAACCACCTTTAGAGTCAGAATACTTAGGAAAGGTAGGTTTTAATTTTTTTTTTTTTTGCTAAGAACACCACTATTTCTGTATTTGTTTATGATTCTTATTAATTGTTTAGACCTCAAGCAATGCCTTTTTTATATCATTGTGCTGTCATGATATATTTGTGAATTAGGTATCAAATTCTTGCATGTAGAACAATTCTCTTAAATATTCTTACTTTCAAAGTTAGGTTTGTAACTAAATCTCTGTGTGAATAACTGGACCTTGAATAATTGAAAAACACTCAGGAAAACCTGATATTTAAATATTTATTTACTCATTTATTGTGGGTGTGCATGATTATGGTGTGTGGTTGTATTCCTACAGTGTGTGTGGACCACAAGGGACAAATTTGTGTGGTTTGTTCTCATCACCTTTATGTGGGTTGCAGGGATCTAAGGCAGGTCACCAGGTTTGCAAGGCGAGAGCTTTACCTGTTAAGCCATCTCATTGGCCCCAAAGGATAATAATTCAACCTTACTTCTAAATGTTTTCCTTTCAATAACTTAAAAGCCAAAATTAGAGCCAGGCATAGTGGCACACACTTTTAATCCTAGCACTTGGTAGGCAGAGGCAGGTGAATCTCTGTAAGTTCAAAGCTAGCCTGGTCTACAGAGTGAATTCCAGAACAGCTGGAGCTACACAGTAAGATCCAGTCTTGAAAAAAAATAAAACAAATAAACAAAACAAAAACAAACAAAAAGGCCAAAATTAGAAAAAAATAAAATATTTTAATTTTTAGACATCTCTAAACACAGCTTCCTATTCATCTTATCAGAGTCTTTTTAGAGTAATATAATCTTTACTCTGGACATTTCCCAGAATTGCTCTTTGAACTTTTAATGCTAGGCCTCTGAAAATATTCATCATTGGTCATTATGATACATGCAAGCACTTAGGAATACTTGGTAATTTTCTATTTGTCTTAATAAGGAAAATAACCTCAATTGGGTCAATTAAATATAAAGATTTAATAACAGTAAAATTTTTGGATTTTCAGGGAAAAGAGAGAGCTCACTGAGGAAAGATCCCCTTCAATTTCTAACATTTAAAGATTGCATTGGGCTAGCATTCGGGAGGCAGAGGCAGGTGGATCACTGTGAGTTCCTGTCTAGCCTGACCGACATAGAAAGTCCCCAATTCCAACAGCACTGAATGATTAGACCTTATCTGAAAACAAATTGGGTTGGACAAGCATCTAAACCTTTTCCTTTTTTTATGTAAGTGAAGAACATTGTGACCTAGTCTTTGTGCTAGTGTCAGCAGTCATCATGTCAGTGTCACCATCATTACATTCA
Source organism: Lophiomys imhausi (assembly GCA_907164525.1). Classification (NCBI taxonomy): domain Eukaryota; kingdom Metazoa; phylum Chordata; class Mammalia; order Rodentia; family Muridae; genus Lophiomys; species Lophiomys imhausi. The sequence continues at coordinate 293,978 of CAJQZJ010006348.1, read as the reverse complement.
TGAAGATTTCCTTCTGGGAAGATGCTGACCACCTCTCTCTCACTCTAAGCCTGGTTACACTTCCCATCACTTTGAGCTTACCCTTTCATCTAGTTAACATGCTTATTCCTTGTGGAACTGGAATTTTCCCAAAATGCAAGGCCTGGCTTGGATGGCTGCATTTTGTAAATGATATTTTTACGTATATGAGATAAGAGCCATTCCCAAACCTTTCTAGCTCTTTCTGAACTCTCACTGGGTGGTTCAACTAAGCTGTTCTGGCCCTCTCCAAGCTGACTGATTCAAACTGGCTTCTCTTGGCTTCTGACTGAATTGCTCTGCCTGACCTCAAACTAATTCTGACAATATGTTCTAATCTTCTGGCTCCTTCTCATTCTCTGGCTTGTTCTTTCTTAACCTGTGCTTAGTTTGTTCTCTCTTCAACCTGTCTCTGTACAACTGTCCCAGTTAAAAAAACTCTCCATAAAACTGCCTCTCTCTCCTTGTGCTGCTCTTCTTTTTTCAAATATAGTTATCTCCCTTTTTTAACAATTATGAAAGCTATAAGGTATGACATACATTCCCAATGTCCAGTCCGTATGCATTTGTGTGCTACTCTTAAGTAGCCTCTCTTTCCAGTCCTGTTCTTGTGAGAAGTGGGTGCATCCCATCTCTGACTTATTCTCTCAAATCTTTCTCTAATTTGCACTTTATCTGCCCCTCAATTAGATGTTACTTTTGAACATGGCTGCTTCCTTCTATAAACTAACCTTACCTTCATTGTTTGGGATTAAAGGTGTGTACTAAGTGCTTGTCTGTATTCTAACCAGATTATGTTGTAATACAGATTGTGTCTGCATTCCAACTGGATCACATAGACTAAGAAGGTCTTTGAGTGTGATCCCTTGCCAGAGGGATCCTCTACATTTCCACTGGAATCTCTTGCAGTGGGTATTTAAAATACTGGGCTTGGCCAGCAAATGCTACACTTGTGAAGGATTTTTTTTTCATCCAAAGGAAGATTTATTTGGGTGAGATAACTGTCTGAAACTGTTTTCTGGCATTTAATTATTTGCTGTCTTTCGATGGATTCATGTGCATATTGATGAACTAAATGCATTACTTCCACTAAGTGATCTTAGCCACAACCATTGCTTAGACTATCCATTTCAATCAGGGATCTGCTTTCATTGGAGTTGGCAATTTGGTGGGTGTATCTTCAACTTTACGGACACTTCACTCCTGCAGGAAACCTATCATCATCTCATAATTGATAAGTGTCTTAAGCAAAGTACTTATTTCCTGAAAATGAGAAAAGTTTACTGGGCTGTGGTGGCGCATGCTTTTAATCCCAGCATTCAGGAGGCAGAGTTAGGCAGATCTCTTAGCTTGAGGCCAGCCTGGTCTACAGAGTAAATTTCAGGACAGCCAGGACTTTACAGAGAAACCCTGTCTCAAAAAACAAAAGCAAACAAACAAACAAACAAACAAACAAAAACCTGAGAAAAGTTCATCTGAGGATTTACAGAAAAATAACAGCTTGAAAATACAGAATATCTTCTTTCTTTGAAAAAAACCATCCTACTTAGAGTATATAGCTACTCACCACCCCATTAATGCTGGTGTACAGGTTGTCTGATGGAGTCTGCCCTACTCAGAGCCTGGCCACTATATTTCTACTATCAGTAAATGATGAGCTTTTAAAATTGTACTTAAATGTTCCCAGATCTCCGAGAGCCATAATCTGTTGGCTCATAAATTCTTATGGGTTTCTTGGTCTGATGTATATTTTTCTTGCCTAGGTGATAGTAGAATGTATTTACTGATACTCTTCTGCACATTGGCCCAATCTTTTAAACTTAGTATTCCTTTAGTGTTACCTTTATCTGCAGATAATCAGTACCAGAGTCTAGCTGCTATTAATTTTTATGTAACATCCCATTTTCAGTAGTTAAGTCCTTGAATACAATCAAGCATATATACATTCTCAAAGATATATCGAAAATTTGAAGTTCATGATGTTCTACAATTTGTATTTAATTTTCAAATTAACTTTCTAAGATATGATCATCAGAGTTCTAACAGACATAGTGATATCTATAATTTATTCTTAGATACATATTCTTCAGGAATAAGATAGCTCACTATTCTTATAGAGGACCCGAGTTTTGTTCCTATTAGCCACATGGTGACTTAAAACCACCCATAACTCCAATTGGCCTCCTTAGGCACCAGACCCGCACATACATACAAGCAGGCAAAACACTCATATACATAAAATTAAAAAGAAACTTTTTTAAAAATGGAAATTTTAGATTAGGGGGATAGATAGCTCAGGGGGAAAGCACTTGTCCTGTAATAGATGAGGTCAGGCATGGTGGTTCATGCATTGAAGCCCAGCCACTCAAGAGGCAAAGGTGATAGACCTCTGTGAGTTTGAGGCCAGCTTGTTCTACATAGTGAGTTCCAGCCAGGGACATACAATGAGACCCCGGCTCAAAACAAAATGACAATAATAAAAACCCTATAATGAATAAGAGGCCCTAGATTTAATCATCAGAACTGAAAACTACACAGAAACAAAATATGTTATTTCTCTAATTCTTTATGAGATGTCACAGTAGAATCAATTAGACATTATCTCTTTGTTGTTAACAAATATCATTAATGTAAGTTCACTTATTCTTACTTGAAAGGTTAATTTAAAATATTTATTTATTCAATATAATATCTATAATGTATTTTATAAATACATATTATTTATATGTATTTATTAATGTAGATGACAAAATATGAGTTAGCTGAATATTGGATTTTATTGAATGAAACACATAAACTAAACCTTGTATGGGAAACATTTTCTTCTAACACTAAAATTATGCTCTAGACTTCTCTTTAAAGTGTTCTGCCTATAAATAAAAATCTGAACTTTTTTCCTGCATAAATACGTAAATTTATCCTTTTCATGAATATTCTGGCCCAACTTTAAAATGTTTGGAGAACTCATCCCTCATGTGTATTAGTGAATTCACAGAGATCTTTACAACATTTCATTACTTGTCTTGTGTATGTTACCTAGTGACTCATGTTCCAGAGTCATCCTCCTCTTTGTAATTTTTAAAAATTGACAATATGTTCAACATTTCTTTTTTTAAAAACATTTATTTAGTTTGTATGTATCTATGTATGCATGTATGTATGTATGTATTATGTGTGTGAGTGTGCATGCATGCCATGGTTCTAGTGTGCAAGTTAGAAGACAATTTTCAATAGTCTTTGGATCACAAGGATTGAAATCACATCAGCAGGCTTGACATCATGTAGTTTTCCCACTGAGCCATCGCTCAGGTCCTGTTTGTTTATTTTGGGTCCTGATTTTAGGCTGACCTTCAATTCATGATCTTCCTGTCTCAGCCTCTGTAGTCATAGATGTCGGTGTTCTGAGTTAGAAGGGGTGATCAAAGAAAGAGGGTCACTCCCTCTTTCTTATGTGATGGGTGAGCATCACAATACTTAGCAATGTAAAACCTTTTAAAGTTACTTGATGCAGAAATTCATCCAGAGTAGCAATCACTAAATCCACAATCATTTCATTTTGTGATCATTTTAGAACATACGTGTAAATTGTAATGCATAAACAATGTGGAACTTTTAAAAAAAATCTTCTTACTTGGTGCAATGTGAATATAACAAATATCCAAACTACATAGCATTGTTCTGCGACAGGAAATACATTTACAAAGAACTTTACTGTAGTAGACTGACTCTGTTCTGGGGACATAGCTGAGTGACAGAGTTCTTGTCTTGGTAATGGAGGGACTAGGTTTAATCCCCAGTAAGTAAGAAAATAAATGAATAAGAGTTGACATCTTTATATAAATATAAGCTAAGACAATTAACAAGGATACTGTACTTGAATAAAGGACCTGATGGTGATTTACAAATGTTCTAAATTAATAATGAAAATAAGCCTATTGGCAAATAAGTTGACAATTGTGAGAATTATATTAAAACATGTATTAGTACACATGCACACATTTATCACCTATTTTCATGCCTTATACCTTCATTGTCACAAATATTAAAGACATATTTCTACAAAATGTCTGGCAACTTGAGTTGAGATTTCATTCAGACACCATCTGTTAAACCTTTTTTAATTTGTTTAGTCTGTATGTACTTGTAAACAGTGAGTCATATTAAAATTCATCTTAGAAGATTGTGAAAATTTAATAGGAAAACTCCGTTAAGAGAAACAGAAGAGTGTGCCTGTCATACAGAAAATTCACTATTAACAATGAACTGCAGAAGATAGTATGAAATTGTAAGACTATGTTTTGATAAAAACAAACACTTAGATGACTACTTGAAGGAAATCACAGGTCAAAATACAAATGCTGGGACAGTTCAAATTCGGCATAGAAGAAAGTACATTAAATACTTACACATTTAGCCACATGGTGTCGCTGTCCGCCACAAGTTCCTTCATAGAAGAAAAGCAGTCAGTATTACACAATCACATGATCCTGTTCGTCACTGTCTCAGACAAAATGGTAACGGCAAGGTGTTTGGGATGTGAAGAATAAGAAACTGAAAATATTTAAGAGAATCTGGATCGGGTGAGAGCAACCAAATATTCGGAAGGGGCTTGCGATGGTCTTTTCTTGGAGAGAAGATCAGCGTCTGCTGCTCTGGCTTCTGCTCCTCGCAGCTTGGGAGGCAGGGAGCGGGCAGCTCCACTACTCCGTCCCCGAGGAGGCCAAACACGGCACCTTTGTGGGCCGCATTGCGCAGGATCTGGGACTGGAGCTGGCGGAGCTGGTGCCCCGCCTGTTCAGAGTGGCGTCCAAGGACCGCGGGGATCTTCTGGAGGTAAATCTGCAGAATGGCATTTTGTTTGTGAATTCTCGGATCGACCGGGAGGCGCTGTGCGGGCGGAGCGCGGAGTGTAGCATCCACCTGGAGGTGATCGTGGACAGGCCGCTGCAGGTTTTCCACGTGGAGGTGGAGGTGAGGGACATTAACGACAACCCGCCAATATTTCCAGTGGCTATAAAGAATCTGTTCATCTCTGAATCTCGACAGCTTGGCTCTCGGTTTTCGCTAGAGGGCGCATCAGATGAAGATATCGGAACAAATTCCTTATTGACTTACAGTCTTAACTCCAGTGAGTATTTTACTTTGGACGTCAAAAGAAAGGATGAGGAAATTAAATCCCTGGGTCTTGTGTTGAAAAAACTTTTAAATCGAGAGGACATTCCTGAGCATCATTTACTGATAATGGCAGTTGATGGTGGGAAACCCGAGCTCACTGGCACCATGCAAATGAAGATCACTGTCCTAGATGTGAACGACAACGCCCCAGCATTTGAGAGGACGCTCTACAAAGTCAGATTACCGGAAAATGCACCAAATGGTACTGTAGTAGTGGATGTTAACGCCTCTGATTTGGATGAAGGAGTAAATAAGGACATTGTATATTCTTTCCACACGGATATGTCAGCTGAGATCCTGTCGAAATTCCACTTAGACCCGGTCAATGGATGCATCACTGTGAAAGACAACATAGATTTTGAGGAAACCGAATCTTTTGAAATCCAGGTAGAGGCAGCAGACAAGGGAACTCCTCCAATGACAGATCACTGCACAGTTCTAGTTGAAATTGTGGACGTAAATGATAATGTGCCTGAATTGGTCGTTAAGTCACTATCACTTCCTGTGTTAGAAAATTCTGCACCTGGTACTGTCATTGCCCTGATCAGTGTGTCTGATCGTGACTCTGGAGCCAATGGGCAGGTGACCTGTTCCCTGACCCCTCACGTCCCCTTCAAGCTGGTGTCCACCTTCAAGAATTACTATTCGCTCGTGCTGGACAGCGCCCTGGACAGAGAGACCACTGCGGACTACAAGGTGGTGGTGACAGCGCGGGACGGGGGCTCGCCCTCGCTGTGGGCCACCGCCAGCGTGTCCGTGGGGGTGGCTGACGTGAACGACAACGCGCCTGCGTTCGCGCAGCCCGAATACACGGTGTTCGTGAAGGAGAACAACCCGCCTGGCGCGCACATCTTCACGGTGTGTGCGGTGGACGCGGACGCACAGGAGAACGCGCTGGTGTCCTACTCGCTGGTGGAGCGGCGGGTGGGCGAGCGCTTGCTGTCGAGCTACGTGTCTGTGCACGCGGAGAGCGGCAAGGTGTTCGCGTTGCAGCCTCTGGACCACGAGGAGCTGGAGCTGCTGCAGTTCCAGGTGAGCGCGCGCGATGCTGGTGTGCCTTCCCTGGGCAGCAATGTGACCCTGCAGGTGTTTGTGCTGGACGAGAACGACAATGCGCCCGCGCTGCTGGGGCCTCAGGCGGGCAGCACAGTGAGCGAACTGCTGTCACGAACAGTGGGTGCGGGCCATGTAGTGACGAAGGTGCGCGCGGTGGATGCAGACTCTGGCTACAACGCATGGCTGTCATATGAGTTACAGTCGGCGGCGGGCAGTGGGCGACTCCCGTTTCGGGTGGGTCTGTACACCGGTGAGATAAGCACCACGCGTGTCCTGGATGAAACAGATGCCCCGCGACAGCGCCTGGTGGTGCTGGTGAAGGACCACGGCGAGCCGGTTCTGACAGCCACAGCCACCTTGCTGGTGTCTCTGGTGGAGAGTGGCCACACTCCAAAAGCCCCATCGCGGGCTTTGGTGGATTCTGCCGGCAGGGAGGCATCGCTAGTGGATGTCAACGTGTACCTGATCATCGCCATCTGCGCAGTGTCCAGCCTGTTGGTGCTCACGCTGCTGCTGTACCTTGCACTCAGGTGCTCCGCGACGCCCACGGAAGGCGGGGCTGGGAAGCCGGTGCTGGTGTGCTCCAGCGCGGTGGGGAGCTGGTCCTACTCACAGCAGAGGAGGCAGAGGGTGTGCTCTGGAGAGGGACCGCCCAAGACCGACCTCATGGCCTTCAGCCCGGGTATTACACCATGCCCAGTTAATCAGGATAAAGAAGACAAACTGGTTGCAGACATTGATTTCTCCATCAAAGTGAGTAGAAATTTCCCCTAAAATGTTCTCGTTTTATATGCCTTTTTTCACTCTTCGGAGATATGTTAAAATTAATTATTCTATTTATGTTCTTTCTGTGGAGCCCTTTGCGCTCATTAACTTCGTCATTAAAACTGTGGGTTCTCACGACTAAATTGTGTACTGAATCGATAAGTGGTGAGATCCACACTTAGGACGTGTTTGTTGATTAATAAAGGATTATTTTATGGCTATGTGGGTACCAACGGAAACCATTTTCTTCCTGTGTGAATTGCAGTATTTAGAGCATCTTACTCCATTTTGTCCACTAATCCTTGTGCAAAGCTTCAATCTCTTTTGCTTCTTTCTCTGGGATTTCTATGAGATGCTAGGAGAGTCTTGACTGGGCCACTTACTGAGTGGCTAATCGTGCTTTGTATTTAGAGAAGGTCAGCAGTCAGAACTTTCTTTGATTCATCACTCCTGGGACATTAGCATGACTTACAGCTACACAAAAGAGGTTAACAATGAAGAAGAAGTTTCACTGGTATGGTAGTTTTAAAATTGTATATAGACTTATTTTCAACAAATTGCCCAAACTGAAAAGAATTTTTCATTAGATTCAAAATATTATTTTAAAATATTTAAATATATTGTGAGAGTGTTACATTTTTATTCATAGTGACTTTAATTAAAAATTTAAAATTATGTGTGTGAATGGTGTGTACACATGTGTGCTCTTAACCATAGCTATTTTTCCAGTCCATCTATAGTGAGATTTTAAATATTACCATTAAAAATTATGAGAAATTAAAGCAAAACAAAGTTTTGGAAACACTATGTTGTCTTTTTTTTCCAAATTAAAAAACATTTTAATTCCTGCTGGTTTTAATACTTTAATCCCAGTCCTCAGGAGGCAGAGGCAGGAAGATTTCTGTGAGTTTGAGGCCAGCCTCGTTTGCAGAGTGAGTCCCGGGATAACCAAAGCTACATAATAAGACCCTGTCTCGAAAGAATAATAAAAAGTATTTTTAATATTATGAATGGTTATTTTCAGTTTGGTTCTGTGAATATCTATCTGTCTTGCAATAAGTAGAAACCTTCAGACAACTGGCAACAAATAAAATTTAGACAAGACTATTCTCCAGTTATTTTTCCAATGTATATGTCAATTTCTCCCCCCCCCCCAAAAGCACACACAAGAAAACTCTGCAACCCAAAAATTTGGACTCCCATCCAATCTCCCTTGTTATGGGAGAGAACTAAGAACTAAGTAAAGCCCGATTAACACACATGACATTGTGGGTAGTCCAACATGTGAGATACATGGTTTTGTTTTGTTTTTGTAAGACAAGCTCCTTCTATGTATCCCTGGCTGTCATGGAACTCACTACATAGAGCAGGCTGACCTCAAACTCACAGAGATCTTCTTGCCTCTGCCTCCCAAGTGCTGGGATTAAAGACATGAACCACTATGCCCATCTGAAAAACTTGTTTTCTTTATTGTTTCCTTTTTTCCATTTTCTAATAGTAGAATTATTCTTTTCTGTTCCTTCATTCATCAAGTATTTACCACAGCATGTCCAACCTCAATTCAATACTTATTGTATCAGTCTCCTATCATCCTGCTGTAGGTCACAGGATCATTTAGAGTTCTTGTTCCTTAGATATGGGACTTCAGTCTTCTAATGCAGCTCTTCTTGAAAATCTTGATTAAGAAGCCTTTCAAAACGATGGTTTTGAAAGTTTTTGAGATAGGGTCTCAAGCAGACAGACCAAAAACTTGGGCAAAGATGATTTGAAGAGTTTTGAGTATTTTTTCTCTTCGGAAATGTATTTGTGCATAAAAAAGTGAATAACCAACTAACTAATTAATTAACTAATTAATTAATTAATGTCTGTGTCACATATATAGATATCAGAGGACGAGATGTGGGAGTTGACACTGTGTTTCCTCTATTTGTTCTGAGTTTGGGGATTAAACCCAGTTTGCCAGATCTGCACGGCAAGTGCTTTTGACCTGTCAATCCATCTCATTGGCCCCCAAAGTGAATATTTAACAGGTATTTATTTTAAATTAATATAGTTACTTCTCTTGTTGCAGTGGCAAATTGCTAATAAAATCAACTTAAGGAAAGAAGGGCTTATTTTGGCTCACAGTTCCAGGGTACTACTGTCCATCCTGGTGGGGAAGTCTTGGCAGTAGGTCGGTCTTGTCCTGTGGTAGGAGGCAGAGAGTGATGGAGGCTGGCGTTCCACTGCTTTCACCTTTTATTCAAAGCAAGACTCTAGCCTTGAAACGGTGTTGTCCACATTCACCTCAATTAGCATGATCTAGGAAATCCCTCACAGACATGTCCAGAGGTTTGTTTCCATCAGGACTGTTGAAAATCAGATGACCAACCATGATCAGCTGTCACAATATCAGTTTCTGTTCTGTTGCATCCCCAAAGATCTATGTATGTACAGGCTCTGTAAATAAAACAATGGGAAGGTACTTCTTGTGATTTCTTCCAGTTTGTCTTTACATCTTTGATACTTTTGAAATTATCAAAGTACCAAAGGGTACTCGGTGAAAGCATGCTTATTTCTGTTTTGATTGAGAAATTAGTTTTGTGTGAGTGAATGAGAGAGAGGAAAATAAAGAGGGACTCTATACAGACAGGGGAATCTTGAAATTATTTTTGATAACTTGATTTTTGTGGTATAAACAAACATAGGGGAAAGAAACTTATGAATTTAAGATGAAAAAGTAGTCTTCAGGAGACCACTTTCACCATCTCCTTCCCTGTTAAGGTTGTATAGGAAATTACTTTGTTGGGAAATCTCCATTTAGTATTGAGATCATGGATGAATCAAGATCATGTCTGGTAAAATTAGGCTTGGAAATTAAGGCAATACCCAGATTTCAATGTTGAGCATATCCTCTTTAGGTCAATGTCATACAGATTGTTTTTTTTTTATTTTGGAGACAGGGTTTCTCTTTGTAGCCCTTAGTGTCCTGGAACTCTCTCTGTAGACCATGCTGGCCTGAAACTCAGAGATCTGCCTGCCTCTGCCTTCCAAGTGCTGGGATTAAAGACATGTGCCACCACCTCCCAGCTTGTGTCTCTATAAAATTAAAGCACTGAGACACCATATTTTTGGAACTCAAATTACCTATTTTATTAAGACATTAAAGAAATTGGCTGGGAATGTAGTTCAGCTGCCAGAGTGCTTGCCTAGTATGCAAGAAGCTCTGCCTTCTATGCCCAGCACACCATGAGACTTGTGGTGGTGCATGTCTATAATCCAGGGGAATCAGACATTTCAAGTATACTTTGGATACATTGTGAATTCAAGGATAGCCTGGGCTAAATAAAGACCTGTCTCATAAATGAAAAGAAAAGGAAACCAGTTTTGTTGGGTAAATAGCCAGCAGACACTATTCAAATATTTCTGAGGTTCTAATATTAAAACACAATAACTATCTTTAAAAGCATTATTTCAAAAGCATCTACACATAATTAAATGGTTGCAAAGGGATAATTAAAGTAACAAATGAACCAAACAATGCAGCCTTGGTGCTTCAGGTTATCAAAGAGGGTAAAAAATAACTGTCCAATTGCTTTAATCATGAAGTGCCTATAATTTGGGGAGCTTTTAAATTGTTACAAAGTGGAGAAAATTGGTTTGCAGAGAGTTTAGAAAAAATTATTTTCCTTTTCTCTAGCTATCCCCAGACCCTACCATTCCGTTTAAGATTGGCCTGAATGTCTACTAAAATATTTAGTTATTTTAAAATCTTATGGAAATAAATTACAGAGGGACTCTTTTTACTAAACCCATTTACTTAAGGGACATGTATGAGCATGTCTGTTTGTTAATGAATGCTTTCTCAGAGGTAAGAAATTACTCTTCCTGTCTAAAATACATGAGGACAATATGAGAAAATAGAAATCTAAGCATTTTGAACATTAAAAGCACCAGGACTTTATAATTTATGAAAGCAAAAATGAGAATACCACACCTGCTTGTGGGAGGTGAAGTTACTTATAATAAAATTATGTGGCATTTTCTTCCACACAAACTATTTACTACGTTCTTTAAATTCCCTGCTAAATCTCTCATGTACACCCAGCCCTTCTGCAAGTCCAGGAAGACAATCCATTGAATGGTAACAGACTGTGAATTCTTACGCCAATATCTGCAAACTTCCCTTTCAGTGGCTTATTCTTAGAGTCAGTGGTTCCCTAAATATTGTTCTTATCAAAATTCAGAACCAATACCACAAACCCAAGAATGAAAATAGTGTCATCACTAATAACAGCCCATCATTTGATGACTCACAAGGAATCTGTCATGAATTTTCCTAATCTGCACCTCACCACTGTGTATTTATAGTTTATAGTAAATACACCTGGATCCCTGTAAATCCTTAAAACCTATATAAAAAGACGAATTTCCACTGTATTAGAAGATGTTGTTTTGGTAAAACGAAAGATCACACACAATCACTGGTACAGAACGCATACCTACAAAATATAACTCTAGAGATTTTGCAAAACGGGAAAACTATTTGGAAAAACTGGGATAACAGTTTTTAGTGGTGTGGATTTCCGGAATCCATACTTACAGTTTGGAGCCACATGATGTCGCTCTTTACCATAAAATAGATCCGACAGAAGACAGACCAAGGGAAAAATCATTTTCATTCTTCCCGGAAAGCTGTATCCTCTATCCTGATTCTGAAAAATGGAGGATGCAGTGGCGGTGGATTGATGAATTGGAAGAATTCTCCTAGCTCCGAGAGAGGATCCTTTATCAGAACAAAGCACTGTGCACTTGAGATGGAATTTTCCTGGGGAAGTGGCCAGGAATACCAGCGCCTGCTGCTCTCTTTTCTGCTTCTTGCAATCTGGGAGGCAGGCAACAGCCAGCTCCACTACTCCGTCCCAGAGGAGGCCAAACACGGCACCTTTGTGGGTCGCATCGCGCAGGACCTGGGGCTGGAGCTGGCGGAGCTGGTGCCCCGCCTGTTCAGGGTGGCATCCAAGGATCGCGGGGACCTTCTGGAGGTAAATCTGCAGAATGGCATTTTGTTTGTGAATTCTCGGATCGACCGGGAGGAGCTGTGTGGGCGGAGCGCGGAGTGTAGCATCCACCTGGAGGTGATCGTGGACAAGCCGCTTCAGGTTTTCCACGTGGAGGTGGAGGTGAGGGACATTAACGACAACCCGCCTGTGTTCCCAGCAACACAAAAGAAACTGTTCATTGCTGAATCCAGACCGGCTGAAACTCAGTTTCCACTAGAGGGCGCCTCGGATGCAGATGTAGGTACAAATGCTCTCCTGACTTACAGGCTAAGTCCTAATGAATATTTTTTGTTGGAAAAACCATCCAGCGATGAACGGATAAAAGGTCTTGGGCTTGTGTTACGAAAAGCTTTAGACCGAGAGGAAACTCCAGAGATATTTTTAGTGCTCACGGCCACCGATGGAGGCAAACCTGAGCTGACCGGGACCGTTCAGTTACTCATCACAGTGCTGGATGCCAATGACAATGCTCCAGTATTCGACAGCTCTCTGTACACAGTGAAATTACCAGAAAACGTTCCAAACGGAACATTGGTAATCAAAGTCAATGCCTCAGATTTAGACGAAGGCGTGAATGGGGATATTATGTACTCATTTTCTAGTGATGTTTCACCACATGTGAAATACAAATTCCATATAGACCCAGTTACAGGACAGATTACTGTAAAGGGACACATTGATTTTGAAGAATGCAAATCCTACGAAATTCTCATAGAGGCCATTGACAAAGGACAACTCCCGCTCTCTGGACATTGTAGAGTTATTGTAGAAGTTGAAGACATCAATGATAACGTCCCGGAGTTGGAATTTAAATCTCTATCACTTCCAGTCAGAGAGAATGCTCCAGTGGGCACTGTTATCGCCCTTATCAGTGTGTCTGATCGTGACTCTGGAGCCAATGGGCAGGTAACCTGTTCCCTGACCCCTCACGTGCCCTTCAAGCTGGTGTCCACCTTCAAGAATTACTATTCGCTCTTGCTGGACGGCGCCCTGGACAGAGAGACCACTGCGGACTACACGGTGGTGGTGACAGCGCGGGACGGGGGCTCGCCCTCGCTGTGGGCCA
>CAJQZJ010006348.1:227321-260856 GCA_907164525.1 Lophiomys imhausi | reverse complement strand
CTGGACCATGAGGAGCTGGAGCTGCTGCAGTTCCAGGTGAGCGCGCGAGATGCTGGTGTGCCTTCCCTGGGCAGCAACGTGACCCTGCAGGTGTTCGTGCAGGACGAGAACGACAATGCGCCCGCGCTGCTGGGGCCTTTGGGAAACGGGGCTGGTGGCACAGTGAATGAGATAGTATCTAGAGCGTTGGTTCCTGGCCAGGTTGTGGCGAAAATGCGGGCCATAGATGCGGACTCTGGCTACAATGCTTGGTTGTCCTATGAGCTGCAGTCGGTTGCGGGTGGAGTTCGTAGTCCATTCCGTGTTGGCCTGTACACGGGCGAAATTAGTACCACGCGTGCCCTGGAAGAGACAGATTCACTGCGGCAGTGCTTGTTAGTGTTGGTGAAGGACCACGGAGAACCTTCGCTGACCGCCACAGCCACAGTGTTGCTCTCTCTGGTAGACAGCAGCCAAACACAGAAGATCTCATCTAAGGTGTCAGCTGGAGCTTCCAGCCTGGATCAGGGGCTGGTGACTGTCAACGTGTACCTGATCATCGCCATCTGCGCGGTGTCCAGCCTGCTGGTGCTCACGCTGCTGCTGTACACCGCGCTGCGCTGCTCGGCGACGCCCACGGATGGAGCCTGTGCTCCCGGGAAGCCGGTGCTGGTGTGCTCCAGCGCGGTGGGGAGCTGGTCATACTCGCAGCAGAGGCGGCAGAGGGTGTGGTCTGGAGAGGGACCGCCCAAGACCGACCTCATGGCCTTCAGCCCCAGCCTACCTCAGGGTCCCAGCTCTACAGACAACGTGAGTCTTAAATATTTTTCTCTCCAGGCTTGAAAAAGGCTTAGCTGTTTTTCATGATGCACCCCACTAATTCCAACACCAGGGAGGATAAGGCAGGAAGATATCTGATTTTGAGTCCAATCTGGTTTACAAAAGGAGCTTCAGACCAGCTTCGGTTTCTCTTTCAAAAAGTTGACAATATATGTTGGTCTGTAATATTGATAAAAATTTGCTAACATCAATGATGCCTTTATCTTTTTTACATAGCGGACTTCCAAAGGTAAGTGTTTGGTATATCCAGTGTGTCATTCAATGCCCACACTTATAAGAATAGACGCTGGAGTTCAAAACTGTCTGTAATTCCAGTTCCAGGGGATCTGACACCCTCATAAAGAGATACTTGGAGGTAACACGCTGATGTAAAAAAAAAAAATAGACACCAGTTCCCATAGCATGTTAGCCAAACACTCTTAATGAATCCCACCCCATTCCATCCTGTAAATCCTACAGTAAAATAATTTAAATATATATATATTGACCTGTTAGTTATTCTTTGCATTGTGCATATTCTACCACAACATGTGTTTCAACATTGTTGGTTTAATTTCTTTACTCTACAAGTTCAGTTTTCTCTATTTCTTAGTGCAACGATGTACATTTTCAAATTATATTTGTATAGCACTTCCTGTTTTACCTTATTTATAGGAGTGTGTTTGCCGTGTTTATGATAGTTAATTACTTAAAAATATAGTCCCGTCAAGACTTAAAATAGTACTTTTATTTGGCTCTTTGTTTGTTATAGGGAATACATTCACATTCAAAATATAGAAGAATCGACTTTAGTGTACAGTGAAAGTTACTACACCAAAGTATTTACCTCTATGAATTCTGGGAGGTTTTGGTGTCTGTTGTATATTCTAAAACTATGAATACATGTACAATGTTCCTTTCTGTTTTAGAAAAATAATACTTAAAATCTTTTCTGCATTTTAGCAGTTCTCTTGCAAGTCATACATAATCTTTTGTTTCTTCCTCATGTAAAGTATCTGCATCTTATTTCATACTCATATTTATTTATTAATAATTAAGAATTGTTAGTTAAGTGTCTGTTGCGCATATCTGTGGAGCACAATGTTGTTTTTAAATTTTCAAGTATTTGTTTAGTTAGCTCTGACTGTCAACTTTCAAAGTTGGCTGAATTCTAATATGCTATGAAATTATTTTAGAATAGTTTGCATGACAAGGTCTCACAGAAGACTTACCATAGAGCATTATCACAAGCATACCAAATTCTGATCCTGTTTCAAGAATAGTCCATTTTGGAGAACATTTATGATTATTATAGAGTTTTAGTGATAGTAGTTGTAATTGTTTTATTGCTTTTTAAGTATCTGTTTTACCTTACCTGCATATACCATTTTAAAGCATTCTTAGAAAATTACTTAATAAAAATTAAAATTCATTCATCTTTGGACATGGTAGAAGTGGACAGGGGACCTCCTTACTGCAACATCAATATTATTAGCTATGTGATTTGTTGTTTGGAAATTACTTTTGAGAGATTCAAACTCTTTCAGATCTTTCTTTTCTGGCTATGGGATATGTTTATTGTTTGTAAAAGTTCTCAGAGATTCTGTAAATCCATTTTCTTTCTAACATCTTTGATGTTATTTACAGAGATAGAGATAGTCTTTTTGTAAGTAAAATGAGGGTAAATTTAATTTCATAGAATATTCCATTATTCCTCTTTTTTCTTTTGTTTTACTTTCTTATCTGTGCAATTCCAGTACACTTATCCTCTGTATCTAATGATGTATTTTTATTCCAAGGGCTAAGAAACAATTAAAACATTCCATAATTACACATTTATCATGCCCTAAACATCCAGATTTTTAAGAACTTAAGTAAAAAGTTATATGCTATGCTTTACTTAATTTTAGAAATTGAAACCCTTCAGTTAGGACTACATTTACAAAAGAAATAATAAACAAATACCTTCAATGTAATGCTAATTTGTAGGCACTTTACAGATTGCAGGGTAGGAATCTATAAAAGAACAACATATTTCTTCACACTAATCAACAGTTTGGTGATAAGGTCACTAGAGGAATTCCAATTAACACATGTCTTACCTAACACACTTTAAAAAATACAGTGAATTTTTGGAAAAGTAACTTCTGAGGCAAACTTTGAGGGTAGTATTTTCATGGATAAAAATGAAGTAGAAGAAAACTGGAACAGAAGGTTTTTAGGAAGAGATGGTATCTTTATGTAAAATATGATTCACGTTGGAAAGTGGTCAGAGACAGAATGAAGACTGGCTGTGGCATCGTTGATGTAAGTCTGAGGTCTTTATACTTGTAAATAGAAAGCCAACATACTAGAGTTCTCGGTACACTCTAGAAGTTGTAGTCATAAGTACAGTGTATGTATATGTGTGTATACACACACATATACATTTGTCTAAGGAAATTTTAAATATTGTATGCAAGGGAAAACCAGTAATAAAGATAAGTTTGGGAATATGTCTATGTAAGTTTGGAGAATGGCCAAAGTATAGAAATTGTGATGCTCAAATATTTAGATTTGGTGGTAAGTACTGAAATTTATTGCGGATTTTTTTGAGACAAGCTCTCACCACACAATGAAACCTGTGTAGCCCTGGCTGTCCTGGAATTTACTATGTAGATCAGGCTGGCCTTGAACTCCCAGAACCTGCCTCTGTCACCCTAGTGCTAGGATGAAAGGAATGAACCACCACATCTGTCTTTGTAGTTACAGGTTTAAACATGCTTCAGAAGATAAGCTAGTCTAAAGGCTTTGAAATAAACAAGACTCACCTTAAGGAAAGAGCAAAAATATGAAAAGGTTAAAGTCATAATTTTGAAAGATGTTCATATTTTAGAGCAACAGTAAGATCTAAATCCAACAAAGACCAGTAGTTTAATACTATTAGGATTTACAAGGACTGAGAAATCTATAGAGGGAAACGTTGTGAGAGGCCTATTTTGACACATTACACATATATTTATTGTTGTAGAAATGCATGTTTTCATTTTTCAAGAATCTGTAAGCAAAATATTTTAAGAAAATTTATTTTCACTGAATAAAACAAGTAGAAACTTAATAAGAATTCCTAAGAAAACATGTGGACTTAAGAAAAATTAGAATTACATATTAACATAAAATAATATATTTGAATGACCAACTAATAATTAATAATTCCTTCCACACACCCAAGCGTGGAGGGAAGTTTATGCCTGTGATATCCAAGTCATTCCCACGTCATAATACATATTACAGAGTAATGTTAGCATACTACTGCAAGACCAGTATTTAAAATGTTAAGAAGAGATCCTCACTGAAACTAAACTTCTGTAAGGAGAGAGAAGATAAACATATATGGACTTGTAACGCTAAGGATCTACTATTAAAGAATAAAAAATGAAAAGAAAATGCTTATGTTATGAAAGAACCCAATTATTGCCCTGGTTAAGTTAAATCTTTGGAATCATTACCCTTTGGAGCCGCATGATGTCGCTGTCTATCAAGGTGTGGCTAGCCAAGATCCCAAGTCGTTCTGGTAGCAGTAAGACTCTTTAAAGCTGAACAATGACAGTTGCAGCTCAACTGGATTAAAGGGTTCCAGATGCACAGCAGTTGATCTTTATATCAAGACCGGATTTTCTCAAAGGAACAAAAAGAGTACTTGACATGGTGTTTTCTTGGAGAGGAAGTCCGGAAACCCGGCGTCTTACACTATTGCTTCTGCTGTTCTCAATCTGGGAGGCAGGGAGCGGCCAGCTCCACTACTCCGTCCCAGAGGAGGCCAAACACGGCACCTTCGTGGGCCGCATCGCGCAGGACCTGGGGCTGGAGCTGGCGGAGCTGGTGCCCCGCTTGTTCAGGGTGGCGTCCAAGGGCCGCGGGGACCTTCTGGAGGTAAATCTTCAGAATGGCATTTTGTTTGTGAATTCTCGGATCGACCGGGAGGAGCTGTGCGGGCGGAGCGCGGAGTGTAGCATCCACCTGGAGGTGATCGTGGACAGGCCGCTGCAGGTTTTCCACGTGGAGGTGGAGGTGAGGGACATTAACGACAACCCTCCGATGTTCTCAGTAGCGCAACAAAAGATCTTGGTACCTGAATCTAGACTGCTTGATTCTCGATTTCCACTAGAAGGCGCTTCTGATGCAGATATTGGAGAGAATGCGATGCTTACTTACAAACTCAGTTCAAATGATTTTTTTGTCCTTGATATTGTAAACAAAAAAGGTAAAGGCAAATTTCCAGTGCTTGTTCTTCGAAAACTGATAGATCGAGAAGAAAATCCTCAGCTAAAGTTGCTACTGACAGCAACTGATGGAGGTAAACCTGAGTTTACGGGATCGGTTTCTCTGTTGATCCAGGTGTTGGATGCTAATGATAATGCTCCTGTGTTTGATAGATCTGTTTACGAAGTTAAGTTGCATGAGAATCAAGATAATCAAACTTTAGTAATATGGCTGAATGCTGCAGATACAGATGAAGGAATAAACAAGGAAGTGGAGTATTCATTTAGTTCTTTGACCTCACCTATTATAAGAGAGATATTTCTGATAAATGAGAAGACTGGAGAGATAAAAATAAATGGTGCTATCGACTTTGAGGATAGGAACAATTATGAAATTCATGTGGATGCTACAGATAAAGGAAATCCACCTATGGCTGGTCACTGCACTGTACTCGTGGAAATCTTGGATGAAAACGATAATGCTCCAGAGATAGTCCTTACTTCTTTGACTCTCTTGGTGAAAGAAGACGCTGTTTTGGGCACTGTAATCGCCCTGATCAGCGTGTCAGACCGAGACTCTGGTGTCAACGGGCATGTGACCTGCTTCTTGACGAATCACGTCCCTTTTAAGCTGGTGTCCACCTTCAAGAATTACTATTCGCTCGTGCTGGACAGAGCTCTGGACCGCGAGACCACACCTGACTATAAGGTGGTGGTGACAGCGCGGGACGGGGGCTCGCCCTCGCTGTGGGCCACCGCCAGCGTGTCCGTGGAGGTGGCTGACGTGAACGACAACGCGCCTGCGTTCGCACAGCCCGAATACACGGTGTTCGTGAAGGAGAACAACCCGCCTGGCGCGCACATCTTCACGGTGTGTGCGGTGGACGCGGACGCGCAGGAGAACTCGCTGGTGTCCTACTCGCTGGTGGAGCGGCGGGTGGGCGAGCGCTTGCTGTCGAGCTACGTGTCTGTGCACGCGGAGAGCGGCAAGGTGTTCGCGCTGCAGCCTCTGGACCATGAGGAGCTGGAGCTGCTGCAGTTCCAGGTGAGCGCGCGGGATGCTGGTGTGCCTTCCCTGGGCAGCACTGTGACCCTGCAGGTGTTCGTGCTGGACGAAAACGACAATGCGCCCGCGCTGCTGGGGCCTCAGACAGTTGGACCTACCGGAGAATATAGCCAATTTGTGTCGCGATCAGTAGGTGCGGGACACGTGGTGTCAAAGGTGCGCGCGGTGGATGTGGATTCTGGTTACAACGCATGGCTTTCTTACGAGCTACATTCAGGTGTTGGCCCAGGTAGCCCTTTTCGTGTGGGACTTTACACAGGTGAGATCAGCACGACACGCGCCCTGGATGAAGCTGATGCACCACGTCAGCGCCTGTTGGTGTTAGTGAAGGACCATGGCGAACATGCATTGACGGCCACTGCCACTGTTCTGGTGTCTCTAGTGGAGAGCGGCCAGGTGCCAAAACCTTTTTCCCAGAGGGCATCCAACTCCTCGGGCAGGAAGGAGTCGCTAGTGGATGTCAACGTGTACCTGATCATCGCCATCTGCGCGGTGTCCAGCCTGTTGGTGCTCACGCTGCTGCTGTACACTGCGCTGCGTTGCTCGACTGCGCCTATGCAGGGCAGGTGGGGGCTTGGAAAGCCCATGCTGGTGTGCTCTAGAGCAGTGGGGACGTGGTCATACTCACAGCAGAGACAGAAGCAAGTGTGCTCTGGAGAAGGTCTGCCCAAGACCGACCTCATGGCCTTCAGCCCCAGTCTTACACCCTGCCCAGTGGCCGACGTGGGGATGGAAAATCATTCTGCCGGAGGAGACATGTACGTGAAGGTGGGCTATTACTATTTTATTTTCATATTTTGCTTGATGAAATACATTCTCTCTCATTTCATTCTGTGATAAATATATGTCCCCTACTATATTTTCTTTGTCTGAGTACCACTATGCACATGTATTTCTAGTAGTGCTTTGGAATATAGTTTATTCTAGAAGTTGGTCCTTCTATGCACTGTGCAAACTTCTGCTTAAAACTTGCAATTTTGATATAACTATTATGAACCTATAAGCTTTCCCCAACAGAACTCGTGTATTTAGGATGCAGTAATTTATTCTTATATGCTCTCTTCGTGTTACAAATGTTTGTAAGATCAGCGATTTCACTTCCAAGTTAAATTTTGATTTGATCCAATTGCATTAGCAAAACACTGCAGCGATTCATATCTTTTTCGTTTTCTTTTTACTTTATTGAGAATGTCTAGCATTTTATTTTGTCTCTCACATATGTCATAGAACAAGTCTTTACATTCGGCAACTACATTTGTTTATATCGCAGCAAACTAGACTGCCAGTTCAGTGGTAACATTTTCTTATTTCGTGATTTCTTTTCTTTCAGTATTATTGGTCTTTGCTCCAGTATGTATTTTTTGTCTTATAAGAATGATTCATAGCTGTTGACATAATTTTATTCAACAATCTTTTATCAGAAAAGCCTAATCAACCTGTAATATCTACACATTAGCTCATTCGCTTTGACAAAGGTTGTTATGATGAGAGTGGAAAGCCTCTGAAAATTATTCTTAAAAACTTTGTCTCACCAATTTTGGTGATGCATGCCACTGATCCCAGCACTCTCTTGGAGGCAGATGCAAGATCTCTGCTTGGCCTATATAGGCAGGGCAAATAGTAAGACCCTTTCTTATAATAATAATAATAATAATAATAATAATAATAATAATAATAATAATAACAACAACAACAACAACAACAACAACAATAATAACAAAACCAAAAATCCTATCTCTGTTGGGGATGAAGAGATGGCTCAGCAGTGCTCGATGCTCTTGCAGAAGATCCAGGATTGATTCCCAGCACCGACGTGGTTACTCACAACCATTTGTAACTCCAGTTCCAGGGGATCTGATGTTCTCTTCTAGCCTCTGTGGGTGCTAGGCATGCATATGGTGCACCTAATAGATGAAGGCAAAATACTCACACATACAAAATAAAATAAATACATCTTTAAAAATAGCAAACAGCACCACCAACACAAGCTTTGTCTTCTTGGGAACACATGATTTCAAATGATGTGTTTTCTACATGCCAGGCAAGCATTCTTTTTATTTCAAGAGATTAAAAAAGATTTGTTTTAGTCTACATGAATATTAAAATGGGGGAAAACTGAATTGTTCCTTTAGAATATTTTATATTATTCTAATGTGTGATTTAGTTTAATAGCTTCTTTTGTCATCTTAAACATAGTGGTGTTGGATTATATATATAGTCAGATACACAAGCTAGTTAACTTGTGTGGCTGTTCTTGGTCGTCAGCTTGACTACATCTGGAATTACCTAAAATTCTATTGACTAGGTACACCTGTGAGAGTTTTTCCCTTAATTAAATAATTTGAAGTTGGAAGACTCAATTTTAATCTGGATCTTTTGAGGTGGGAAGATATACCTTTAATCTAGGACACACTCTCTGGTGGCAGCCTGCATAAAGAACACGGAAGAGGAAGTCCTCTAGCACTTTGTTTGCTTGCTCTGGCTCTCAATGGCAACTCCATTTTCTCACTAGCATTAGAGCTTACTCCTTCAGGATTCTGGCAGATACTGAAGACCAGCTGAGATATACAGCCTCATGGACTGAACAACTACTAGATTCTTGGACCTTCCATTGGTAAACAGCCATTGTTGTACTAGCTGGACCACAGTGCCATTCTAACAAATATCATTCATATGCATGCATGCATACATACATATACATACATACATACATTCTGCTCCTCCAGAGAGTCCTAACATGGTGACCAAACCAACCTATCAACTATACTTTACTGAAACTGGTGGTTATCTGATGATTCATGGTTTTAGTTTTCAAATTAATTCCAACATCACCAAAGCAAAATTTTTTTTATCATTTCAGTTCTGATCTTTACCAATTATTTGTCTTTTCCCATTTACTATGAATTTGTTATTTAGTCTGTGTTTCATAAATATATCCCAACAAAAGTTTATATCTTTATGCAGGTTCAACAACACAAAAATTGTGGCAAGAATGCAAACACAATATTGCCTGGCTGGTCTCAATGCCAAATCTTAGAAATTGCTGATGATAAATGTGTATAAAGTTTAAAATGTATTGGCCACTCTATCAAATATACATATGAAAATATGCCTTAGACTTGAAATTCTATAAAATTTTCTTTTTCCCCCATAGTCAGAGATCATACTAATTATAATAGTTCAGCTGTGCAATGCACTCTTGTCTCCAAATATACTATATATTTAGTTTAAGTATATACCAAATATACTTAAACTAATATAATGAAAGTATTGTAATATAAAATTTAAGAGGTATCTTAACCCTGATAGTGAAGGTATCCTGATTTGATCTCCAAGTTTTTATTTTATCTTATTTTATGTTTTTGAGACAGAATCTCACAATAGCTCAGGCTGACCTCAAAGTCACAGCAAGCTTTCTGCCTTAGTTCCTCAAGTGCCAGAATTACAAGAATGACCCATTATACCTGGCTTGGCTGTCATCTTTAAAAAGAGAACCTCTCTGTCACTGTCTCTCCCTGTCTCTTCCATGTTTCTCATCTCTCTCTCTCTCTTTTTCCTTGCCCATACATATGTATATATGTATAGTAGTAGATACATTTGCTTTTATATTTGTTTGATATTTCTAATAGTTGTAAACATGCTGAGTTAATGTGTATCATTCAGTTTGGTGACTTTATTATTTTTCATTCATCATTTTTCATGTTATTAATTTTTGCAAAGTAATCAGTGATCAAATTCAGAAAAATATCTAGAGTATACAACCCAAAGAGATACAGCTAACAGCTTAGTTAAAATAAATATACAGCTAAGTCTTTTCCTTTTCTCTTAAGTTCCTATTAGTATTTTCCCTCTGAAATTCAAAAACTGTGTTTTAATTATCACTCTTCCTCTCTCTCTCCTTTCCTCACTCTCTTCCCATATCATCTTGATATAGTCCCTGAACTCTCAGTCCTCCTTCTTTTGCCTGTTCAGTGTAGGGGTCAGGGTCAGGCACCATCACATTGGCTTGATAGTATTTGAGATACATTACCAATGCATGGGTTTATTGTTATACCATAACTGTTAGCTGCATGAAAACCTTGGAACTTCAAGACACTATGAATTTCATCTTTAATTTTTAAAAATTAAGTTTTTAGGTTAGAATTTAAAGTAATGGGCTTTATAATGACATCTTCACACATGCAATTACACTTTTTTTGTCATTCATCCCCCCTTTATCCCTTTATCTATCTGGCTGGTAACCTCTCTGTCTCTAATTTGTCTGCCTTTCTGTTTTCTTGTTACATGTATTGAAGCACCTTCTCTATTTACCACTTCTTTTAAGATCTCTTATTCTCTCATGATCCCCTAACTAGTTTTGCAAAACCCCCATGGACACAAAATTTAAATCTAAAAATACATTTTATATGTGCTTGATTAGTGAGATAATCCTTCAGTTCAAACATAGGAATGGACCTTTGTTTTAGCATGAAGTTATTCCAGAAGACATCGGGACATTTTGCTCAGAAATCAGGAGATTAAATGTTTTTCTTCATGATCTTTTTTTTTTCTGAATTTAGCCAACTCAATAGGCTGAACTTTTCCTTCTCCTTTTAAACAATGTACTATATTGGTTTAGGATTTGTCTTAAACCATAAAAACAATTATAGGTAATTGCAGCTATATATCTTTGGTATAGCTTTATAGTCATTAAGTCACTATTTGTAAGCATGTTCAAATGAAAACTGAAGTTCATATAAAGAAAACAATCACTTTTTAGTGGGAGAAATTTGAATTTTTCCCATGACTTAATATTATTGGCAAGATTCAGGTGCCGATTAATTGGTTCCATACAGTCAGTCTTAAGAATGATTAAAGCATTTTCTTCTTCAATGCAATACTGATAAACTTCATTGACATGTATAATAAAGTTGAGTGAATGAGAGAATAACTTTTATATTCTAACTTCTTCACATTAATTTTCTAAGAAAATAAGTATAAACAGACAAATAAAACTTGAACTCCTAACATTTTTGAATGAAAATTGACTAATTTTTTCAAGTAAGTAACAATCATAATTCACATTGAAGTTACCCAAAAGGATGGAAATAACATTCACCTTGATCAGATACAGTAGGTGAGCAAGAGCTTTAAAATGAGATAGCTTTACAAATAATCTCTAAATTTACCAAATCAACACTGAGTAAATTCATTAACATCAAATAAAGAATTATTTGGATAAAGCAGTAAATAGCTTATTAGCATAGAGTCGAAATTCCATTTTGTTGTAGTGGTAACAGAAAATCTGCATCTTAAATTATTCTTTATAGAGTTAAATCCAATAATCAGAATAATTTAGCATTTAAAAAGATTCAGCAAAACACAATTACAATATCTGGAAGAGGTAGAATAGGAGGCATTCCAATATGTTACATTTCTTCAAGATCTCTTAAAAGCTGTATCACCAGTACAAATGTAATTTGTCTGTACTCTTTTAAATGATGATATAGTTTGGGCGGTAGTGTGTTCTTAGATGTCTGTATAGAAGGCGAAACTAGGAACTATAATCCTAAGGTAGAGCAACCTTTAATTAGATACTGAAATGTGGACTAGTTAGAAGCCTACAAAGAAAAGCACGAATAAAGGAAGTCATTCTGAAGCCAGGGAAGCGAACGGAACAGAGCGCAATTGCACTTACATTTTGAGCCACAGGATGCCGTCGTTCTCCAACAAGAGCGCTAACAGAAGAAACCCAGATTCTCTGCAGACCGGAAAGAAGCGGTTTCCGAGTTTTAAAGACTATAAACAGCACCCACATTGTTAAGATCTTCTTGGAGCAAGAATATTACTACTACTACTACAAAAAAAAAATCAAAGAGAATATATATGTCCTTTGTCGCCATGCAATACTGCCCTGGATCCTGGTGCCTGCTCCTCTTGCTTCTGCTGTTCACAATCTGGGAGGTAGGGACCGGCCAGCTCCACTACTCCGTCCCAGAGGAGGCCAAACACGGCACCTTCGTGGGCCGAATCGCGCAGGACCTGGGGCTGGAGCTGGCGGAGCTGGTGCCCCGCCTGTTCAGGGTGGTATCCAAGGACCGCGGGGACCTTTTGGAGGTAAATCTACAAAATGGGATTTTGTTTGTGAATTCTCGGATCGACCGGGAGGAGCTGTGCGGGCGGAGCGCGGAGTGTAGCATCCACCTGGAGGTGATCGTGGACAGGCCTCTGCAGGTTTTCCACGTGGAGGTGGAGGTGAGGGACATTAACGACAACCCGCCAGTGTTCCCAACGGTACAAAAGAATCTCTTTGTTTCGGAAACCAGAGCTCTAGACTCTCATTTTTCACTAGAGGGCGCCTCGGATGCAGATATCGGAACCAATGCTCTTCTGAATTACAGACTGAGTCCCAATGAGTATTTCTCCCTGGAAGTACCAACCACAGATGAGCAGGTAAAACCACTCGAACTAGTATTAAAAAAACCTTTAGACAGAGAACGAGCTTCAGAGCTTCATTTAGTGGTTAAAGCAACGGATGGGGGCAAACCTGAGCTCACAGGCACCTTGGAATTACACATCACAGTGCTGGATGTAAATGACAATGCGCCAGTGTTTGACAGAGCAATCTATCGGGTAAAGCTGGTAGAAAATGCAAGAAATGGTACCCTGGTGATTAGACTTAATGCCTCGGATTTGGACGAAGGTTCAAATAGTCAAATTCTTTACTCCTTTGCAACGGATATTTCCCCTAAGACAGAAGCTACTTTTCATATAGATTCAGTCAGTGGAGAAATTAAAGTCAATGGAAAAATCGATTTTGAAGAAACTAATTTATGGAAGATTCAAGCAGAAGCAGTTGACAAAGGAAGTCCTCCAATGTTCGGTCACTGTACAATCTTAATTGAAGTTCTGGACATCAATGATAATCCTCCCGAGTTAATAGTAACATCTTTATCCCTTCCTGTTAGAGAGGACGCTCCAGTGGGCACAGTTATAGCCCTAATCAGCGTGACAGATCATGACTCAGGTGTCAACGGGCAGGTGACCTGCTCCCTGTCTCTTCATGTCCCCTTCAAGCTGGTGTCCACCTTCAAGAATTACTATTCACTTGTGCTGGACAGCGCTCTGGACAGAGAGACCACCCCTGACTACAAGGTGGTGGTGACAGCGCGGGACGGGGGCTCGCCCTCGCTGTGGGCCACCGCCAGCGTGTCCGTGGAGGTGGCTGACGTGAACGACAACGCGCCTGCGTTCGCGCAGCCCGAATACACGGTGTTCGTGAAGGAGAACAACCCGCCTGGCGCGCACATCTTCACGGTGTGTGCGGTGGACGCGGACGCACAGGAGAACGCGCTGGTGTCCTACTCGCTGATGGAGCGGCGGGTGGGCGAGCGCTTGCTGTCGAGCTATGTGTCTGTGCACGCGGAGAGCGGCAAGGTGTTCGCGCTGCAGCCTCTGGACCATGAGGAGCTGGAGCTGCTGCAGTTCCAGGTGAGTGCGCGGGATGCTGGTGTGCCTTCCCTGGGCAGCAATGTGAGCCTGCAGGTGTTTGTGCTGGACGAGAACGACAATGCGCCCGCGCTGCTGCCCCACGGAGCTGTCGGAGCCAGTGGGGCAGTGAGTGAGCTTGTGCCTAGGTCAGTGGGTTCGGGCTATGTGGTCACCAAGGTGCGTGCAGTGGATGCGGACTCTGGTTACAACGCCTGGCTGTCATTTGAACTGCAGTTCGGGACTGGTGGTGTGCGCAGTCCATTCCGTGTGGGTCTCTACACGGGTGAGATAAGCGTCACTCGCGCCGTGGATGAAGCAGATGCACCGCGCCACTGCCTGTTGGTGTTGGTGAAGGACCATGGCGAGCCCGCGTTGACTGCCACGGCCACGGTGCTGGTGTCTCTGGTTGACAGCAACCAGGCACCAAAGGTCTCTTCACGGGCGTTGGCGGGTACAGCAGCCTCTGAACCATCCAGAGTGGATGTCAACGTGTACCTGATCATCGCCATCTGTGCGGTGTCCAGCCTGTTGGTGCTCACTCTGGTGTTATACACCGCCCTGCGGTGCTCAGCGCTGCCTACTGAGAGCGCATGTGGACCTGGAAAGCCCGTGCTGGTGTGCTCCAGCGCGGTGGGGAGCTGGTCTTACTCTCAGCAGAGGAGACAGAAGGTGTGTTCAGGAGAGGGCCCACCAAAGACAGACCTCATGGCCTTCAGTCCCGGTGTTCCTCCTGGTTTAGGTTCTGGAGATAATGAAGTCGTCCAACAAGAGATCTTTGAGAATGTAAGTAGCGAAATCCTGGAATGCATTCCATGCCCGGTTATGTCACTGACCTAGTTTGTCAATTTACAGTTACATCAGCATTAAATCAGTTTTGCCTTTCTTGAGACAGCTCATTTAAAGCATACTGGAAATCTAGCCATCTTCACTGCCTTTCCCTCTTGTCATCATGCATATTATTTAGTAATTATTTCTCCATGTTATGTATAATAACAGTAGTACTAGTGGCAGTATTAGCAAAAATGAAATAAAAAAAGCCAATGTTTTCTTTAAATTAAGCAAGTATTCCAGGAAGAGTTCAAGGACCACAATAGGAAATACAAGGCAAAGTCAGGGCTCAAATCTAACCTTCAACACTGTAGTAGCTAATTATTCTTATTCTAACAGGTGCCCTTTGTTCTTTATTATGTCTGTGTATTTGAAAGTATTACAGTATAATTTAATTTTTTTATTGATTTGAGTTCTTAGTTTATTATAAGCTATGAAATTGTCAGTCTTTGATGGAGATGGGCATGCTTGAAAGACCTTATTTTCTGTGTAATTTTATATTCAGTAGCGTGTTTTGTTAGTTGACAGTTGAAGTGAGTAGAGTTTTAGTGTTGCCTGTGCAGGTGATCTTACTATTCTGTCGTTAGTGTTCTTCCATCTTCTCCTTCCCTCCTTCCCTCCCTCCCTTCCTTTCTTTCTTAGACAGAGTTTCTTAGTTCTTGTCGTGTCCAGGAGGTATTTTAGGGAGGATAATCCTCACTTCTTTGTGCTGTGAGTTCAAGAGTCTTGTCATATGTGGTGAAAGGCATATGTGCAGTGGTCAAAGTGAGTTCTCTTCAAAGCAGCTTTACTTTAAACAATTCATACTTAAGAGACATGAAATGCCAACAAAGGTACTTCCTCCTGACAGTCGCCTCAGAACGAAGCGTAGCATAGGTTCCATATAGTCAATACAAAATAGAGTTTTGTCTCAACATCATGTTCATATAGACTGTTTTCTTTAAGGAGGTCCCAAATATTGTATTTATAAATAATGGGATATGCATCAATCAATGCGAAATATTTTTTGTTTGACTACATTTTAATGGCAAATAACATACCCTTTAATCCTCCCAAACAAATAAATCATATATAATATATTTATATTCAAAAAGAAAACCATGATGTAGACAGGGTAAACTTAATAGAAATCCTGAGAAGATGTTAGCTGCTATGTCTACTTGAATGATGAATTTTGGAAGAATGATTTTCATGAAAATAAATATTAGGAAAATCATCCAAAAAGAGGTAACCATGACTTATATCCTATTTCAGTTGCCACAAATGCCTATTTTCTTTGAGAGTAGGTATCACTGTGTAGCCCTGGCTGCCCTGGAACTCATCATGTAGTACCAGGCTGGCCTGGAAATCACAGATATCTGCCTGTCTATGAATCCTGAGTGGTATTAAAGGTGTTCACCACTATGCTCTGCCACAATGTCTACTTGTGTCTAGAGAATCTGAGCAAATATTGCTTTGTGTATGTTAAATCACATTGTATGAGTTATTTCTATGTGTTAGACATGCTATGAGGGCTTAGGTATATTATTTCACTTAATCCTTACAGTATTTTAAAAAGTTATTAAATTTATTTGTTTTGACCCTCTTGAGATAGCTCATTTAGAACACACTGGAAATCTAGCCATCTTCATCACCTTCAATTCTTGTCATCATGAATATTATTTAGTAATTATTTCTTTGGGCTATGTATAATAATAATAGTACTACCTTATGACTATATGAATTTTAAAGACTCGATGAGAAAATCTGACCTGTCTATCCTGTCTAGTGGTGATATCTAAGTACATAATTTTCAGAATCTAGAGCAATCTACCACAGTGTAGAACTTTCTTCAGTAAGCCTCTTTTCTGTTCGAGCATAGGTTGAGTATGACAGTGAACCATGAGCTGTATACAGGTGAGTCTTTTTCTGCCCTGATTCAGAAATTATTCATGCTTATATTAATAATCAATTTTGCATAAATGCCACCTTGAGATGAGACTTATTTTAATCAATGTCACATCGAGATATACATTTATCCTGTGTATAATAATTAAGATATACTATATAAGAACTATGGATCAGTTGTTTGGAAATGATGTAAATATCAATTATCTAAAACATGAGAAAAATCTGGACTGTGGTTCAAAATATTCTTGCAGCACAACAAATTCAAATAACACATATAAAATTGTCCTCCTCCTTTGTGAGTGTGTGAATAATAAGAGTGTTTTAGGCAAAGATAAGTGGTGGAAACTAGGGATTCTAAACATGGCTAAAGGATTTGAAAATGTTTGAAACATTGTATACTTCATTAACATCTTCAAAGGGCTTGGTCTTCTATGAAAAATTTTAGATGTGTGCAGATCTTTATGGATTCAGTCTTTCATTGTATTATTATTATTATTATTATTATTATTATTGCTATTATTATTTTCATAAAAGAGTTTCTCTGTGAATCCCTGGCTGTCCTGGAACTCACACTGTAGACCAGGCTGACCTCAAACTCAGAGAGCCATCTGACTCTGCATGACTCAGAGCTACCACTGCTTGCCTTTTTTTTTTTCAAAGCAAGGTCATTGTTAGTATTTATTGAAAAGCTTGTGCCAACTGACCAAATGTTTGAGAAAAAATTTCTGTGTTCACTTGAATAAACCACAGTACAACAGAGCAGATCAGCATCATTGATTAAATCCTATAATTTTGTTAGCATAGTACTTGGAAAGTGAACTTATAATCTGAGTTTGAAAACTGTTCTGAGGTATGGAGATTGGTTCCAAAATTCGTTTCTGTGATTTACATTTGCAAGAAAGAATAACACCAGAACTACTCATAATACCAGCTAAGAGGACATAAAACTTTGAATTTTAATATATAATTAATGAGAGATGAGGGTAGGATTATGTCTAATCAAACTTATTTAGTAAAATGTTAAGCACAAAAGTCATGAAATTGTCAATGGATTTTCAAAAAATCAGTGTTGATTTTGATGTGATTTCTTGAGACCCCAACAGGTAAGTTTAGAGAGAGTATAATGTCTTCTCTAGGATTGATTGAGATATTGAAACATGAACAATTTCAGCCAAAAGACATAAGATGGGACATTGATTTACACACTCGATCAAACTTTTTTGACTTGGTGTTTACCCAGGATCCCTTTAAATATCCAAACTATGTATTACTGGAAATAAATACTTAAGTTAGAATATGGCTTTAATTTACACTGTGATGTCATCATCTCTCCATTCTCAAGGGTAGAAATTTTCATATTTACTTTTTTATCTTGGGAAAGTTCACAATGCACCTCAAACCCCATTTTCTGTAACAATGTGCTTCATTTGTTCAATATAAACCTGGCACACTTCACATAATTGTGTTCAGTTTGCCTTTATTTTATATATTGTATTTGGATTGATTGCACATGATTGTATTACTTTACAGATCCATATTATAACTCACTGTTCTTAGGGTTGATGGACCCTTTCTTTAAATTTTAACACACAGCTCACATTTACTTTTGAGAGTCCTAATGCCATCACACTGTCAGGTGAATAATAAACCAAATGGTAGAACAATATCATTAATAGTACATGTGTGTTAATAGCTTATGGATGTGTTTAAGAAAAGCATTGACACATAGTTTATGGAATTTTCTTATGTTATTGTAATAATTGTAGATTGCAGAAGAACCCTCAAGACCATATAACACTGAGGTAAGAGTGTTACTAGAGCCTGGGAGCTCAAGGTCAACCTGGGCCTTTGTTTCTCAAAGAGTTCCTATATAACAAAATACTGATTTTCTTTTTCTGAAGGATTTTATACTCTAAACTTCTGTTGTGTCATCTTCTTTCCTTCTAAATTGCTAGTGGGTATGAAAAGATAGAGAAAACATAACTAACTACAGCTTCAAGAAATGAAAACTAAAGCCCGATGTGCCATAAGCCATTAATGGCAGCACCAGAGGCAGAGGCAGGTGGATCTCTGAGTTCAAGGCCAACCTGGTCCACGAACAATGTTCTAGGACGTCCAGCAATACACAAAGAGACCTTGTCATAGGAAAAGAAATAAATGAAATTTATCCTTGATCATTCCCACCTTCTACTAGGTATTGTAGGCAATTACATGCCCAGACTCTAAGGTAATTTGTCATTTAGTTGAACTGATTGAGTATTTTGTGTTTTAAGTACAATATCATGATATCATAAAACTCACTTACGTTTTTGAATGAACTTATAATCACAAACCTCTAATTTTTCGCTGCAATTGTTTTTCATGGACATGTTTTTATTGGGTCAAGAAAACTAAAGTTGGTTACATGGAAATATCAAAGTGGTGCAAAGACTTTCCTGGTAATCTTATTAATTTCACTGAATGATAAAAATTCACTCTGTGATTTAAAAGACTGCCTTTGCCATATTATTGGTGATTACATAGGTAAAATATTGCTATCTTATTATTGACATTGTGATTTGTGTGAGAAATAATATATCTCAAATGCAGGACTCATCTAGGTCAACAGACTTTTCCTTTGTGAATTATGTCGCAAATTGTAAAACTTGAAAATGTTTGTTTTCTTATTCTATAATGGACACAAAGTCAGCAATGAATTACAAGAAAACAATGGCATCCAAATAACAATAAAGAATGAGAACTGAAGGAAATAGGAATGATATTGTTGATAATGGCATGCATATATCAATATAAGTAGAAGAGAGAACTTTGAAAGCATCACCGCAAAGAAATAATAAATGTTTGAGGTAATGGATGCATTAACTCTGGTTTGATCATTATACAATAGGTATACAATCAAACCATAGTTTGCACCTCGTAAATCTGTTCAGGCAGATTTAATTTTTTAAAATATAGGAGAACGGAAATCTACACTGCTAAGGGCATAGTGTACAGAACATTGTTATTATGGAACTTCAAAGGCTCAGCACTTGCCTAGTATCAACAGGCCCTGATTCTGTAGACTCAAACAAAACTCCAAACCACAAACAGAAATGGCAAACTATGCCCAACCACAGTAAAAGATATCTTTTCCATTGAGTTTCCTGGAAGCCTAAGTAATAAGGGAGACTGTAATTAGAACAATTCAAATCTGATAATATATTATAGATAGATAAGATTTGAGGAAAATGTTTAACTCTAGTTTTTCAAGTTTACCTAAAGAAGTGAGCCCTCTTTTCCCCCAAGTGTTTAGATAAGAGAACACTTTTGTAGATGTAAGTCAAACAAGAATTTAATTTGATCCTATACAATAAAAAGTACAACCTTCACATAGTTCCACTTCAATATGATTTAAAATCAGGATGTTCAATAAATGTGCATTTTGGAATTATTTTGGGCAAAATCAACAAAACGTGAAATTCTCCAGCGATGGATGTGCACGAATATTCACAATTTCAGGCACAAGGTGTCGCTCTTTACTTGGTGGAAAGAGTTCATTCATAGACTGATCGGGAGAGTCCCGCACACCACTTATAAAACCGACTCCATCACGCTGAATGCTGCTTCTAAAGGGAGCCTTTAAATTTTCTCAAGAATCAAGCGAGATTTTAATCTGAAGACGAGTATCTGATACAGTCAGTGAAAGGAGACATTTTGGAGGCCGATTTCATATGCAATGTTAGGTTTTCAGAGAAGGGGATCCCGCACTCTGCGACCTCTGCCCTGGCTTCTTCTCCTCGCAGTCTGGGAGGCAGGGAGCGGCCAGCTCCACTACTCTATCCCTGAGGAGGCCAAACACGGCACCTTTGTGGGGCGAATCGCGCAGGATCTGGGGCTGGAGCTGGCGGAGTTGGTGCCTCGCCTGTTCAGGGTGGCATCCAAGGACCGTGGAGACCTTCTGGAGGTAAATCTGCAGAATGGCATTTTGTTTGTGAATTCTCGGATCGACCGGGAGGAGCTGTGCGGGCGGAGCGCAGAGTGTAGCATCCACCTGGAGGTGATCGTGGACAGGCCGCTGCAGGTTTTCCACGTGGAGGTGGAGGTGAGGGACATTAATGACAACTCGCCAGTGTTTCCTCTTAGAGAACAAAGGTTGTTGATTTCTGAATCCAAGCAACCAGACTCGCGTTTTCCGCTAGAGGGAGCTTCTGATGCGGACATAGGGGAGAACGCCGTATTGGTCTACAGATTAAGTCAAAACGAGTATTTTTCTTTAGAATCACCGGCAAATAGTAAGCAGACCAAACGACCGTCACTTATATTAAAGAAAACTCTAGATCGAGAGAAAACCCCGGAACTTAATTTGCTACTGACAGCCACAGATGGGGGAAAACCGGAACTCACTGGTACAGTTGAGCTTTGGGTTCATGTCTTAGATGTTAACGACAATGACCCCGAGTTCGATCATTTAGAATACAAGGTAAGAATAATGGAAAATGCTGCTAAAGAAACTCTTGTCATAAAGTTGAATGCCACGGATCGAGATGAAGGTGTGAACGGGCAACTGGTGTACTCTTTGATGTCCATTAAGCCCAGCGGAAGACATTTATTTGCACTAGATGAAAACAACGGAGAATTGAGGGTCAACGGGACTTTAGATTATGAAGAGAACAAGTTTTATGAAATTGAAGTGCTGGCCACGGATAAAGGAAATCCCCCAATGGTAGGTCACTGTACAGTCTTTGTAGAAGTTGTAGACACTAATGACAACTCCCCTGAAGTGACTCTAACTTCCTTGTCCCTCCCTGTAAGAGAGGATGCTCAGCCAAATACAGTCATTGCTTTGATTAGCATATCCGACCTTGATTCTGGTGCCAATGGTCAAGTGACCTGCTCTCTTACACCCAATGTTCCCTTCAAGATCGTATCCACCTTCAAAAACTATTATTCCCTGGTATTGGATAGCAGTCTGGACCGCGAGAGGGTGTCAACCTACGATTTGGTGGTGACAGCGCGGGACGGGGGCTCGCCCTCGCTGTGGGCCACCGCCAGCGTGTCCGTGGAGGTGGCTGACGTGAACGACAACGCGCCTGCGTTCGCGCAGCCCGAATACACGGTGTTCGTGAGGGAGAACAACCCGCCTGGCGCGCACATCTTCACGGTGTGTGCGGTGGACGCGGACGCGCAGGAGAACGCGCTGGTGTCCTACTCGCTGGTGGAGCGGCGGGTGGGCGAGCGCTTGCTGTCGAGCTACGTGTCTGTGCACGCGGAGAGCGGCAAGGTGTTCGCGCTGCAGCCTCTGGACCATGAGGAGCTGGAGCTGCTGCAGTTTCAGGTGAGTGCGCGGGATGCTGGTGTGCCTTCCCTGGGCAGCAATGTGAGCCTGCAGGTGTTTGTGCTGGATGAGAACGACAATGCGCCCGCGCTGCTGGGGCCTCAGCCAGGCAGTGTAGTGAGCGAACAGGTGTCACGGACTGTGGGTACGGGCCATGTAGTGACGAAGGTGCGCGCAGTAGATGCCGACTCTGGCTACAATGCATGGCTGTCTTATGAGCTGCAACCTCAGACAGGTGGCTTGAACAGCCCGTTCCGCGTGGGACTGTACACCGGTGAGATCAGCACTACCCGTGCCCTGGATGAGGTGGACACGCCTAGACAGTCTCTATTGGTGCTGGTGAAGGACCATGGCGAGCCCGCACTGACAGCCACTGCAACTGTGTTAGTGTCGCTAGTGGAAAGTGGACAGGCTCCAAAGTCCTTTTCCCAGACATCAGGTCGTGCTTCAGTTCCAGAGGCCTCGCTGGTGACTGTCAACGTGTACCTGATCATCGCCATCTGCGCAGTGTCCAGTCTGTTAGTGCTCACGCTTCTGTTGTACACTGCGTTGCGCTGCTCAGCATTGCCTAAGGACGGGGAGGTCGCCAGCGGGCCTGGGAAGCCTGTGCTGGTATGCTCCAGCGAGGTGGGAAGCTGGTCGTACTCTCAGCAAAGGAGGCAGAGGGTGTGCTCTGGGGAAGTTCTTCCCAAGACTGACCTCATGGCCTTCAGCCCCAGCCTACCTCCCAACTTGGATAGACATGAATCAGAATCAAATCACCCTGGACAGGTGAGTTTTCTGCAAATCCCACCTTTCTGGTAAATGCCTATAAAATTATTTAGAATTCGATTTTAATGGAAAAATTTTAAATGAATGTCCTACATTTTGAGTGCTGTTTCAAGGATTAACTTCTGTTAATAAATGCCAGATATAATCAGGGTTCTTCAGCTAAGAAGTGCCTGTTTGTTTCAAGATTTAGTTATCAAGTGTTAGAAGTTCCCAGATGACTTCTATCATCAACTAAGTGGAAATGATCAGGTTTACATAAGCCCAGTCATATCACTTCATTTCTGATTCTCAGTGAAGAGGATCATCATGGCAGGTTATTTAGATTTGCTTGAGTTTGTCTATTAACAGTCCTTTGCTTTGATATTTTCACATTTTTCAATCAGTTGCTTTTTAAAATGTTTGTATCAACAATGAATCCCTTGTGACAAGCTTGAATACTTTACTACTGCCCCCCCACCATTGTTAAATATCCTCTACCACCATGGTAAAACTCATTTCCAAATTACTTGGAGAAAAAGTCCAGTCTTACATTCTAATATAGTGCTGCTATTGAAATAATCATCCATCCCTGATTTTTCAATGAACGTGCTATTCAAAGAAGGCTGACTTATGTTTCTAAAGTGAACTAGGCAAATAAAATGATTCAATCAAATCATGCACACTTGTTAGTTGCCATCTTTTATGCTCATAATAGATGCTCATTTGCATTATTTCTTAAAATTTAAAAACTTTTCAAGAGCTGGGCATGGTGGTGCACGCCTTTAATCCAAGCATTGGAGAGGCAGGGGCAGGCGGATCTCTGTGAGTCTGAGACCAGCCTGGTCTACAAAGTGAGTCCAGGACAGCCAGAGCTCTGTTATACAGATGTGTGTGCATACTAATAATTATCACTGCATCAGTTTCAGCCTTTATATCCTTTGCAAATGCCTTCTCACTAATATCTTATAATTTTTTCATGTAGTCTAATCACATCTAAAGAGTTTAGCAAAGTCCATTTATAGATCTGTGATTCTTCTAGCTCTGTGTTTCTTAGATAAGTGCAGAAGCGGGTGAACCAGTTACACATTTGGAGCTCATTCAAAGCATTTTCTCCTAAGTTGTACAGTATATCGTTCGACACAATATTTGGGAGGAATTCATATGGAAGACCATTCTTGGAACTTGGGTTAAGAGCTTTTATTTTATTTAAAAAACATTACATTTGTTTATCTATTTGTGGGTGCACATGCCACAGAATGTAGAGGACAATTTGTAAGAGCCCATTTTCTCCTTCCACAGTGTAGGTTCAAGAGATTTGCCACTATGTGTGAAAGGACTAACGGGGATTTTTACTGATTTAAAGATTTTGATCTGCAGGTTGATGTAACTATAAAGTCCATGCTTACTATATCGACAGTGATTTATAATAGGCTCTTTGTTGTGTTTATTCACAAGGCAATCTTGTATAAATTAATGAATTTAATTACGAAATGGGTTCTTATAGTAGGATTCTTATAATTCTGCCTTTAATCACCATCACAACTTTCTGAGAAGTATATTCTGAATAATTACTAACTGTCCTGCTAGAAAATATTTAGAAGCAAAAATGTCAGTATCAAATTCACATTTTTCAGGTTGGAGAGATGGCTCAATGGTTAAGAACATTGGCTGTTCTTCCAAAGGACCCGAGTTCAAATCCCAGCACCCACATGGAGGTTCACAGCTGTCTGTAATTGCCAGGTGTTGTGGTGCACGCCTTTAATCCTAGCACCTGGAAGGGAGGCAGAGGCAGGTGGATCTCTGTGAGTTCAAGGCTAGCCTGGCTACAGAGTAAGTCCAAGACACCCAGGGATACAGACAGAAATCCTGTCTCAAAAAACCAAAACCAACAAACCAAACAAACAAAAACAAAAACCAAAAAAAAACAAAAAATTGTTTACAGTTTTCCTTT
Organism: Lophiomys imhausi; assembly: GCA_907164525.1. Classification (NCBI taxonomy): domain Eukaryota; kingdom Metazoa; phylum Chordata; class Mammalia; order Rodentia; family Muridae; genus Lophiomys; species Lophiomys imhausi. Next base: position 236,548 of record CAJQZJ010006348.1, on the reverse strand, counting down.
AGTCCATAATATTAGGCTCCAGTGAAAAATTCCAACAGTCTTCTTCATATTAGCATTCTACTGTCAGCTTAGAATATTGTGGAATTTGGAGGCTTTGTTTCAGCATTTTAAATGAAACTGTTTCATTCTTGCCATTAGAATCCTCCATACATCTGCTTTGTTTTGAAATGTTGTGAGAATCACAGCAACTGCATGAAAAAATCCATCCCATTTAAACCAGAAACAGCACCTCCCATATTTATGATGAATCCTAATGTTCAATAGATTTATGAATACAACAATTTTATATATGAAGTATTGTTTAGTTAGCTAAACCATTCTAGTTTTCTTTTTATGAAATGATGGAATTCTTGACTTTCTCCGGAATTTTCCAATAAAGTGTCATGAAGAACAAATCACATTGTGAAGTGTAAGCTATGTAAGGTCAGGGGCGCACATACTATGTAACCTTCTCCACAAAAAGAACTCTCCAGAGTAGCTTCTGTCACACTTATCGAAAAGAGCATTTTGTGATAAACGTTGAAAGAGAAAATAGTTTAAAATCACAAAATAATCCCACACACCTCAATTAAAAACATTCACAAATGAACCATGGAAATATTCTAAAGTTGAATTAGAATGACCCAGGAAATGGTAATCCAGACCAAGAACCCAAGGATCTTTCTTGTGTTTACATAACCAGTCACAGGATGTTGCTACAAACGGTGGAAGAGTAGCATTTTGGTTCCATCGCCTGGATTGCACCCATGCCCAGAACAGACTCGACTACACAGAGACTGGAATACTCTATGAAGCTTACGAAATAAATTCACAGAAAGGGAAACTGCTTATAAAATATCACATGAACGCTTCCTTAAAGTCGACAGTGTCAGCTAAAAGGCTGCAGTATCTGCGATGCGGTTTTCTTGGCGAGGACTCAGATCCCAGGGTCTGCTGCTCTTGCTGCTGGTTCCTCCCAGCCTGGGAGGCAGGGAGTGGCCAGCTTCCCAACTCTGTCCAGTCCCTGAGGAGGCCAAACACCGCACCTTCGTGAGCCGCACCACCAAGATCTGGGGCTGGAACTGGCGGAGCTGGTGCCCCTCCTGCTCAGGGTTGCGGTCAAGGACCGCGGGGGCCCTTCTAGAGGTAAATCTGCAGAATAGGATTTTGTTTGTGAATTCTCTGATCAACCCGAAGGCGCTGTGAGGGCGGAGCGCAGAGTGTAGCGTCCACTCAGAGGTGATCATGGACAGGCCGCTGCAGGCAGGTTTTCCACTTGGAGGTCGAGGTCTTCATCGTGGATGTTAATGATAATTCGCCAATGTTTAGAGAAAGAGAACAAAAGACACATTTCTTTTTCTTTCTTTCTTTTTAAACATTTAAATGATTTATTCTTATTTTTATAAGCATTGATGTTTTGCCTGAATGTATATAAGGGTGTCGGATCCCCTGGAACTAGAGTTTTAGATAGTTGTAAGCTACCATTTGGGTGCTGGGAAATGGACCCGGATCCTCTGGAAGAACTGCCAGTGCTCTAGATCGCTGAATCTCACCCTATTTCCTCTACAGGGCCCTTCTGGCACTGATATTGGTGTACATTGTCTTACTTATCCATATGCTAAGTTTGAACAAGCAGTTTGCACTTAAAATAATGACTAAAAGAAAAGATAAAAGAATATTGACTGTACTGATTCTTTGGAGGTTGTTGGACAGAGAGGAAACTGGAACTAACGGGATTTGTTCAGATTCAAAGAACCATCCTGAGCTGGGCAGTGGTGGCACACACATTTAACTTCAGCATTCGGTAGGCAGAGGCAGGCAGATCTCTGAGTTCGAGGTCAGCCTGGTCTACACAGTGAGTTCCAGGACAGCCAGGGCTACACAGAGAAACCCTGTCTCAAAGAACCAAAGAACAAAACCCAGCAAAACAACAGAAGAAAACAAACAAACAAAACCAAACAAAAAACAATACCAAAAAACCCATTATGGAGATGAATGACAAAGCATCCAAGTTTGATAAACTTGTTATAAAGTAGCCTTGTTTGAAAATGTCTAAAATGATACTGGAGTAATTCAGCTAAACGCTTCTGGTCTAGACATGGCCAGAACAGAGCAATTTCCTGTTGGTTCCGAATGATTCAGCTTACTAGTGAGAACTTTTAAGTCAAAAAAAAAAAAAAAAAAAACAAACCCAGACACAGGCGAGATTAGAATTGATGGGGAACTGGATTTTGAAGAGAACAGGGCATATGGAATTCAGGTTAGAGCAATTGATAAAGGAGTTCTTTCCGTGGTAGGTGATAACCTGGTCTGAGATCCTGGACACGGATCACACTGTCTCAGAGATAACTGTTATTTCCTTGTCATTCCCTGTGCTAAAAGATGCTCAGGTTGGAATAGTAATCACTTTGATCAACGTGTCTGACTTCGACTCAGGTGCCAACTAGCAAGTGGATTGTTATCTGATACCCACGTCCCTTTTCAATCACCACCTTCAAAAATTACTATTTGCTAATTCTGGCCTGAGCCCTGGACCAGGAGACCATAGTTGACTACGATGTGGTGGTGATAACTCGGGGACCAGGGCTCTTCCTTGCTGTGGGCCATCGCAAGCGTGTCCGTGGAGGTGGCTGAGGTGAAGGACAACGCGGCTGCATTAGCTCAACTAGAACGCACTGTGTATGCGAAGGTGACAAACCTGCCTGGCGCGCACGTCTTCACGGTGTCTGCTGTAGACGCGGACGCGCAGGAGAACGCGCTGCTGCCCTACTCGCTGGGGGAGCAGCGGGTGGGCGAGCCCAGGGAAGGCACACCAGCATCCTGCGCGCTCACCTGGAACTGCAGCAGCTCCAGCTCCTCATGGTCCAGAGCTGCAGCGTGAACACCTTGACGCTCTCTGCGTGCACAGACACGTAGCTCGACAGCAAGCGCTCTCCCACCCGCCGCTCCACCAGCGAGTAGGACAATCAGCAATCTGGAGCCTGCTGATTCAGCTAGACTGACTGTCCAGAAAACCCCAGGGATCCTTCTGTGTCCACAGCTTCGTGCTTGCTTGGCTTTCACATGGGGTCTGGGTATCCAAACCCAGGTCCTCATGCTTGAGCAACAAACCCGTTGACTGAGCCATCTGAAACCCTCACCGTTTCAAAGTCAGATATGCTTTTCTTAAACACGTAGAATAAAATCATTTGTGTGTTTAAAAACACTAAAACATCACCTAAATGAAGACCTGTCTTACAGTTCTTTGATTCCTCCTATAATTCTTTTGAATTTGATTATTTTCATTTGATTATTTTCTTTGTAAATTGGCATATAAATGATGGAATCTTAATCTTTAAGAGTTGGGGATCTAAGCTAGGGCCTTACACGTGTGAACAAGGCCTTTACTGATGAGCTACATTCCCAGCATTAGTGACATACTTTTCTTTTGTTCATTTGTCCTGAAATGTGGTCACCACCCAGTCTGGTCACAAATTTGTAATTCTCTTTCTTCAGCTTCCTGAGTGTGTACAGTTACAGAAATATGCCACCATACTTGATTAATGACCTTTTCGCCAATATTATAAAGGATAAGTATAAACCTTATTCTATCCTATCTCTTCTGATAACATCTTTAATTGAGATTATTTTACCTATCAGGCAAGGGGGCCTATGGTGTAGATACAACTATCATTCATATCTTACAGATGAGTAAACCTGAAACTGTAGTCACAGAGGTGGTGTGAACTATTTGAACCTCGTTTTGGAGGATTTAAAACTCATTGTGGCATATTGATCTTGTGCCCGTTCTTTGCTGAATTTTCTGAACTACAACTTGCATTTTGAAATTTCCTTCCAAAAAATATACAGACTTTTGGGTGGTGGTGGCACATGCCTTTAATCCCAGCACTTGGGAGGCAGAGGCAAGTCAATCTCTGTGAGTTCGAGGCCAGCCTGCTCTACAAAGTGAATTCCATGACAGGAAGCACTACACAGAGAAACTCTGTCTCGAAAAAAAACCAATAATGATAATGATAATAATAATAGTAGTAATAATAATAATAATAATGATAATAATAAATAATACAGATCTTGTTTTTGACCAGAGAGCAAAACTTCCCATCCTTCAACCTGGTATTAAAGGTGTTGAATTTTCCTGGCTTTTACCTACTCTTTTACAAACATTTATTTTAGGGCCAGGAGTCTATCACATATTCAATCGCTAATATTTGATTATTGTATCATATTGAAATGTATTGTCTGGGCAGTCTCCTATTTAGGAGAAGGGCTGAGCCCTAGAGGTCGGGCAACATTTTCTTCAGGCTTGTCTTAAAGGATAGATAACATTTCAAAAGTAATGTTTCACAGGTGGAAGATTAGTACGAATAAAGGAGAGTTCTCTGGAGAATATGAACTTGAAAGACCAGAGGTGGGAAGATTATGGAGGCAGGAAAGTTCATAGATGATCTTCCATAGATACTTAGGTATTAAGCAAATGGAGATATTTCTCCCTAAGATGGGTTTGCTCACTCAGTAGGCCAGGCCTTGAATTTAGAGATCTGCCTGCCTCTGCCTCTCCTCTGAGTGTTGGGATTAAAGGCCTGCGCCACAACACCTGGTTGATTAATGGAGATTTAAGTAACAGTGGTAGAAAAGAATTGAGGGAGTCATATGCAAGAGAGACTAGCAAAGAGAAGCATCCTGATAATTGACTCAATATAGTGATAAAGCTGGGTGTGGCGGCACACACCTTTAACCCTGAGACTCTGCAGGCAGAGACAGGAGAATCTCTGTGAGTTTCAGGTCAGCCTGGTCTACATACTGAGCTCTAGGACAGCCAGGACTACACAGAGAGATCCTGTCTCAAACAAACCAAACCAAACCAACAACAAAACAATAAGAGAAAGACAAAATGAAGTAGAATAAGGTAGAAAAGACCAATTATTACACATGGATTTATTGATTTATTTAGTGATGTACTTGAAGCATTGCTTGTACTGCCTGTTGGGCAAGCATGACTTTATTTGCTGCCTTAAACATAATGACCTGAAGAAATAGCGGAAGCAATGTGTTGTTGCCCTTAACAATTTGCTGACTGCAACTTATGCTTCTGTAAAATCTCACTTGCTTGTTTGCCCCACCTTGTGGGCTTAAAGCATAAAATGAGGATGCAAACCAGAACTGTGACCAAGTCCCTTCAGGAACTATACTGGCTTCTGCCACTGGTGACATTTCCTGCCATAGGTGTTGGGGTGCTTACACCAGAAAGACGTCCACAACAAAAAATGAAGTGGCATCATTTTTTTTTTTAGTTTGGTGTACTTGGGAGGGAGGAATATGGCTTGTTTGTGTTTGAGCAGGTAGAGAACGAGAGGACATTTAGGATCCTGTTACTTTTGAGGCACTACTATAGATAGCATTGTGATTTGCAACATGGATCTAGAACTCAGAGGAGGTTACACACACATCGAGGAATAATTCCTTCTAGAAAAATTTAAGTTCGTAGAAGGACAAAAATCACCAAGAGACAGACTGAGAAGTGATATTGAAGAAAAGGATTTAGGTAGGCATGCATGTTAGTTTCTGAGACTGCTGTAACAAATGATCACAGATTAGGATGAGACACTTGCTTGTCTCACACTTTTTGAGGTCAGAAGTCCAAAATGAAGACATGAAAAATTTGTAAGGGTCAAAGGACTATTTCCAAGACAATAGTAAAGCATGTTAGAAATAATTGAGTAGGAGAGATAAACAAGCTTTTTTTTTTCTTCTGTTGGTTTCTGATGGCTGTTGGCATTCCTTGGCTTGTGACTACATCAGTTTTAATTTTTGCCTTCATAGTTACTTTGCCTTCTTCTCCTCTTTGTGTTGTCTCATCTGTGTTTTCATTTAATAAGGACACGTGTAATGACACTTAAGGCTGACCTGGATTCTCCAGAAGAAATTATTCTTGATTTAATCATGAGAGTTTACTATATAAAGTTATATTCTTGAGTCTTAAGATATGGGTACATCTTTTGAGGTTCCACCATTCAATGGTCTATGGTAGGTTTAGAAAGACAGAAAGCAGACAAAGCTTCTGCTGTTGAAGCTGGGTCCTGAAAACCTAACTAGGGGGAGAATGGGAGAACAAAAATATAGACACAAAGTAGAAGCCAATATGAGATCAGGTGGGCTGTATGCCTGGATGGAGACATGGGAGCCCCTGCCCCAGTACTCATCACTTTTATTATATACTGGGAAAAGAAGAAAGTGGCCAGCTAATCTTAGTAGGGCATCTCATGGGGGTGGTGATGAACATGCAGTGTTCTGGAGCAAGGAAACTGTGGGTAGAGCCTTCTGCATGGCTGCTCTCTTGGTAAAGGTCAACTGTTACCTGATCATCCTGCTTCAGCAAACATCCTAGTATCAGGCAAGGAGTAGGCCATGCCATTTCCTTAGCTGTGAGACCTGTTAGACATGGCTTTCCTAATGTCAGGAATGGACACTCAGGACTTCAGTCACTCTCTTCAAGGTGACCAAGGTTGAAACTCAGAGTGTGATGTATCAAGTAAGTGTTAGGAGTTAGAGGTGAAGGGAAGATAATGAATAGAATTTTTCCCTGCAAGTTAAAGGTGTTTGAACATTTCAGTTGTGAGAAGAAAAGAAGCAAGCAAAGAAGAAGACATTAGTGATAAGACAGGCTGCATGGAAATGAAGATGGAGATAATAAGATTAAACAGAGGAAAACAAGAAATGTTTTTGTCTGAGCATAGGGTCAGCCTAAACTGTGGGGTGGGGTAAGGGAGATAGCAGAATAGTTAAGGGCTTGTTACTCAGAGAGAGGATCCATGGTGACTGATAACCATCAGTAACTAAAATTAGAGAGAACTCAATGCCCTCTTTTGGCCTCGATGGGCATCAGGCATGCACATGTGCACATGAATACATGAAGACAAAATATCCACATAAAATAAAAAAAATTTAAAAAGAGTAGGTAATATAAATAAATGTTGCTATAAGAAGAAGCATCCATTTTATGCTTGATGATGTATCTCAATGGGAAAACCATCAAGTTATGTGGTGGGAATGAAGTTGAGAAATTGAGAGAAGAAAGTAAATATATAAAAATGTCTGTAGGTAAGAGAGATACATCCATGTGGGTGTCCAATCGAGGTAAAGGGAAATGCAAATATCTAGAGTCACCATGGATAATTAACAGCTTTATACCAAAGATCAAGAGGAAGAAAAAAATTAACTGTTGGAAACTGAAGAGAATGTTTAAGAAGTAAAGATAAACAGATGAGTGATTGTAGGGTGTCTTAAAGGGCACACTGCAGATGGCTGACTCATGCGGAGAGGTAAGTGATACTGTATGTGTTCAGCCTGGTAGACCTGAAGCATCAGGAAGAATCAAGGGACTATTCCCATTACAAGAGTAAAGCATGTATAGAAATAACGGGACAAGAGGAGAGTGTGTGCACAAGAGAATACAATGTTCCACATGGATTTTCAGAGGAGAGTAGAGGTACAGAAATGAACCCAACAGTCATTTCCTATAGTGGTGTTCACAGACTAGGCAAAGGAGTAATTGGATATATAATTTATAATATAATATTGGAGCCATATATAACTTACATTGATTTTTTAAGGTTTATTTGTTTATGTACTTTATGTATATGAGTGCTTTGTCTGCATGTGTGCCTGCATACCAGAAGACGGTATCGGATCTCATGTAGATATTTGTAAACCACTACTTGGCTGCCAGGAATTGAACTTAGGACCTGACCTCTAGAAGAGCAGCCAGTGCTCTTAACTCCATCTCTTAAGTCCCTACCATATATATATATATATATATATATATACATATATATATATATATGTATATATATATATATGTATATATATATATATATGTATCATTCGTTATACTGTTTGGCCTGAAACTTTATGACTTTGTGATTATAATAACAGAAAACAATAACGTTCTTTTGCTAATGATGTATTAGCATCATTGTCTAGCTACTGTCGTATACTTGGAAAAATAAGAGTTTTTAAACAACACCAAGATTTCTCCTACTGATGATGAAATTAAGATGTGGTAGGGAAAAAGGCAAGCTTAACACATTGGTAGTACCTTAAATTATGTAAAATAATAGGACATTAGTTCTTGGTATATTTTCTACAAGGTGAATTGAAAGCATTGAATCACTGTTTTATATAGATTGTTGTGCACTTATGCATGCACACACACACACACACACACACACACACAAGCATATGATATATATAGACACATCCTTTAAAATACAAACATTTTATCCAGTCCTGGAACCTATGAACACAGTGTATTACTTGAAACCTAGTAAGTAACTGCCCATCTTCTTCCTCATGTGTTTTATGTTATCACTATGTTTCCCTTTGGAATTAATGACTGTTAAAGGGAAAAAGATTGAAAATATTACAGGGAAAGAAACTACCAACAGAAACCTCACGACCGTGAGAAGGAGAGACCTAATACACCAAAGTCGAATGTATAATATTCTCTAATTTAAAAAATTTGCACACACGTGTGTGGAATAGTGAGAGACATATACTACTTGTTAAGTAACACTGGATGCTGTAGTAAATAATTTCCAGTTCCTGGAAGAACAATGATTTAACTCCCAAATACATACTTGGAACGAAGAATTCAGAAAATCCAAGGGAGTAAAAGCTTCCATCAATGGAAAATATGAAGACCCAGTGAACCACTTACACATTCATGCCTCAGGATGTCGCTCTTCACTGAGAACTTTTATTTTTTGGACAAAGAAAGTCACTTCCTTCAGAGAACTCGTTGTGAATTCTCCAGCGGTAGGACGTCTTCAAACCAGCTTTGAGAGGTAGTTTCAGGTAAGGTATTCTGCATACTGTATACTGTACATTGCATTTTTCTGCGTGTACCATGCTGTTATCCTCTCAAACCTGCCCAGGATCCCGGTACCTCCTGCTCTCTCTCCTGCTCCTCCCACCTTGGAAGGCAGGGAGCGGGCAGCTCCACTACTCCGTCTCCGAAGAAGCCAAACACGGCACCTTCGTGGGCCGCATCGCGCAGGATCTGGGGCTGGAGTTGGCGGAACTGGTGCCCCGCCTGTTCAGGGTGGTATCCAAGGACCCCGGGGACCTTCTGGAGGTAAATCTGCAGAATGGCATTTTGTTTGTGAATTCTCGGATCGACCGGGAAGCGCTGTGCGGGCGGAACGCGGAGTGTAGCATCCACCTGGAGGTGATCGTGGACAGGCCGCTGC
>CAJQZJ010006348.1:181154-226921 GCA_907164525.1 Lophiomys imhausi | reverse complement strand
CCTGCAGGTGTTTGTGCTGGACGAGAACGACAATGCGCCCGCGCTGCTGCCCCACGGAGCTGTCGGAACAGGAGGCTCAGCGAGCGAGCTTGTTCCTAAGTCAGTGGGTTCAGGCCACATAGTGGCGAAGGTGCGCGCAGTGGATGCCGACTCTGGCTACAACGCGTGGCTCTCTTATGAGCTGCAGTCAGCGGCAGGGGGCATGCGCAGTCCTTTCCGCGTGGGTCTCTACACTGGCGAGATCAGCACGACGCGCGCCCTGGACGAGGCAGATGTGCCGCGCCAGCGCCTCTTGGTGTTAGTGAAAGACCACGGCGAGCCTGCGCTGACGGCCACGGCCACGGTGCTGGTGTCTCTCGTGGAGAATGGCCAGGCACCCAAGATCTCTTCCCTTGCTTCTGAGAGCACTGCATCTTCCAAAGCATCGCTGGTGACTGTCAATGTGTACCTGATCATCGCCATCTGCGCGGTGTCCAGCCTGCTGGTGCTCACACTACTGCTGTACACTGCGCTGCGCTGCTCAGCGACGCCCACGGATGGAGCTTGTAAACCGGGGAAGCCCATGCTGGTATGCTCCAGCGCGGTGGGGAGCTGGTCATACTCACAGCAGAGGCGGCAAAGGGTGTGCTCTGGAGAGGGACCGCCCAAGACCGACCTCATGGCCTTCAGCCCTAGTCTCCCTCCTGTGTTAGGTTCTGCAGAAGAGACATGCCAAAGGGAAAGGCAGGTAGAACATTTGAAAGAGGTAAGTTTATAATATAAAGCATTGTTTTCACTTACGTTTTGGCCTAATAGTTGCTCATTCACGATATCTTTTTTCTCAATCATTTCATTAGTCTAATTAAAGAATTTCTCACCTTGCCATTTTCAACAATTTATTGACATTGAATTGCTCTCTCACTAATGAAATAGTGGTAGAAACCATAGTTAATTGTCATAAACTGGAAAAATGTTCTATAATTCTCTTTCTTTGCTGAATATTCATGTAGTTTGGGTGTCAGGGTTATAGTTGCCTCATAAAATGAATTTGGCAATTTCTATTTTATAGAATAATTTGAAGAGTATTGATATTAGCTCTTCTTTGAAATTATAGTAGAATTCTGTGGTAAAACTTTCTGGCCATGACATTTTTTTTTGGTTGGGAGACTTTTAATGACTGCTTCTATTTCTTTAGGAGTTATAGGTGTATTTAAATTACTTAACTGATCTTGACTTAATTTTGGTAAGTGGTATCTATTGAGAAAATTATCCATTTCTTTTAGGTTTTTCCAATTTGGACAAATACAGGTTTTTAAAGTATGATCTAATGATTCCTTGGGTTTCTTCAGTGTCTATTGCTATATCCCCTCTTTTGTTTCTGATTTTGTTACTTTGAATATTTTCTCTCCATCTTTTGATTAGTTTGGATAAGTGTTTTTCTATCTTATTGATTTTCTCAATGAAACCAACTCTTTGTTTCATTGATTTTTTGTGTTGTTCTCTTTGTGTGTGTGTGTATAATATTTAAAATTTTTCATCCCAAAATAAATTTTATCAAGTTTTATATTTAATATTTTGAAATTTCAGTTTGATTATTTCCTGCTGTCTGTTCCTCTTGGGTGAGTTTGCTTCATTTTTATTATAGCACTTTTAGATGTACTATTGTCTAGAATGAGATCTCTCCAATTACTTTGTGTAGGCACTTAGTGCTATAAACTTTCCTCTTAGCACTACCTTCATTGTGTTTCATTGGTTTGGGTATGTTGTGCATTCATTGTCATTGAACTCTAGGAAGTCTTTAATTTCTTTCTTGATTTTTGTCTTGACTCAGTTGTCATTCAGTCCAAGAGGCAACCGACACCGAAGGGCATAAGGTCCTTTAAAGGGCCAGGCACACAAAATAAATCATAAATCACACTACAGGGTACAGTAGTCTGAGCTGCCATCTGTGGTCTGTTAGAGTCTGCAGGACATCTGTCCAGGCCCTTTTGGCTTTGAGAATATCCACTGAGAAGTTGAGTGTAATTATAATAGGTCTGCCTTTATATGTTACTTCGTCCTTTTCCCTTGCAGCTTTTAGTATTCTCTTTTTGTATGTTTAATGTTTTGATTATTATATAGCAAGGGGGCTTCTTTTTCTGGTCCAATTTATCTGATGTACTGTAAGGTTTTTCTACTTTTATAGGTATGTCCTTCATTAGGTTAGGAAAATTTTCTTCTTTGATTTTGTTAAAAATATTTTCTGGGCCTTTGAGCTGCAATTCTCCTCCTTCTTCTATTCTTATTATTCCTAGGTTTGTTTTTTCATGGTGTCCCAGATTTCCTGGATCTTTTGTGTCAGGAATTTTTAGATTTAACTTTTTTTGACTGATGTGTCTATTTATGGAACTGTATTTTCAATGCCCGGGAGTCTCTCTTCCTTCTCTAATATTCTGCTAGTGATGTTTGCATCTGTAGTTCCTGTTGCTTACCTAGACTTTCATTTCTGAATTTCCTCAGGTAATGTTTTCTTTATTGCTTCTATTTCCATTTTCAAGTCTTGAACAGTTTTATTCATTTCCTTCATCTGTTGGTTTGTTTGTTTTTTTGGTTTACTTAAGGGATTTATTCATTTCCTCTGATTTTTGTTTGTCTTTCCCTCAATTTCTTTAGGGATTTATTAATTTCCTTGTTAAAGACCTTTATCATCTTCATAAAATTGGTTTTAAAGTTGTTTTCTTATGTTTCAGATGTGTTGGAATATTCATGGCTTGCTGTAGTAGAATAGCTGTGCTCTGTGGTGACATATGGCTTTGGCTATTGTTGATTTTGTTCTTACACTGGCATTTAGGCATCTGGGTTTGGCCTATGTGCTGATTTCTGAGTCTGTCTTTGTTGGATGGGTGTTTTGTTCCTTTGGTCTTCTGACTGCTGTGGTTGAGTAGAGAGTCTCTACCTGAGTTGGGGACTGGGGTTCTGGTGGGTGGCATGGCTTTTGGTCCAGCTGGGGGTCCTCTGCCAAAATTATAGGCTGGGACATAGTGACAAGGAAAGGAGGGACTATTGGGTGGACATTGACTGACTAGGTGCAGTCTGCTGGTGGGGTTCTGGTGGCAAGCATGGCCTCTGGTGCAGCAGGGGCACAGCTAGTCTTCTTAACTGCTGCATTATCTCTCCAGTCTCCTGTTAGTTAGTTTATTTATTTAGTGTGTTTTATTTTTTATAAACGTCTCTGTATAATATAAGTATCATTGATAACTATTAAACACATTTCCCCCTTGTCAAATTTCTATTAAGAATCTTGTTTTGCAATATAAGCACTAAATTTTTATATATTAAATGTATTTATTTTTTTTCTTCTGTGGGCTTTAAGATGTGTAGGTTCAATTTAAAAGGTTCTGAAATATAATAGAGAAATTCATTGGGTTGGATATGTGGCTCAGTGGATGAACTGTGTGTAGCTTATGACAGGCTCTGGATTCTATCATCAGTGCCAGAAAAGATACAATAACTCATTAATTAAACACTTATTCAGTGTTCTATATGCCAGCTTTGCCTCCAGATGTTAGTAATTTTTCAATGAAGTTTGTTGCTTTTTTGTAGATCCAAATATCCACTTGGCATTATTTTCTTTGTATTTAAGAGGTTTCTTTAATACTTATTATAGTGTTTGTACTCTGCCAGTGAATTCAGTTATATTCTTCTAAGAAGAATTTCATTTATGAGAAAATATCTTTACTAGGTATAGTTGACCAGGTTTTTGTTTGTTTGTTTTGTTTTGTTTTTTAAAGTTGTCATCATATTGTCTTTAGGCTTGCATAGTGTCTGGTTAGAAAATTGTTGTCATTCTTACCTGTCTCCCTGTGTATGTGTATCCTTTCTGGGTTCCTTTAAAAAGTGTCTTTTTAAAATCATTGGAGTCTAAAAATTGATTGTATGTTTCTTAATATGATTTTCTCTCTAATAGTTTGTTTGGGGTTTACTGATGCTCTAGGATCTGTGGATTTATCATTTGCATCAAATTAGGGAAATTTCAGACATATTTCTTCAATTATGTTTTCCTTCTTCCATTCTTTGTGAGACTCTAATTGTACATGTGTTGGACTACTTGATAATGTTTTGCAGATGGCTGAAGCTTTTTCATTTTTTTGTATGTCTTTTCTTTTGCTGTGTCTCACTTTGGATAGCTGTGATTGGTATGTTTTCAAGTTCGCTGTTCTTTCTTTTATGTTGTATGAACCTGGTGACTTTTCAGCAATAAAAATAAATATACCAAGACCTTTTAATATTTCAAAGCTTAAGCTTTAGCTGGGCAAACTCTCAACTAGGCTCATCTAAGTTCACCCAACCACCTACTCCCATCCAGCCACATGGCTAGGTATACCTTCCAGGCCTGTGGTCATTTCCTTCTCCTCTCAGGTCTCCTGGCAAAAGGGCCCTCCTCATTCTTCATCCCAGAGTTCCTTTCTCCCTGCCAGGAAGTCCCATCTTCCACTTCTCTCTCTGCCCAGCTACAGGCTGTCAGTAACTTTTATTATCCAATCAGGGATAATTGGGGAGCATTCCTCACACCATATGGATAAAGAAGATGGTTCAATCTTCATATCAATGCCTGTGGCAAGGCAGTAACCAAATCTCAGGGCACTGAAATCAGTATCTGAAAACACTGCGCAAGGCTCTTCTCCAACATCTCCCCTTTGTAGTCCAATAAAAGGCTATTTTTCTTATAACAATAAATTATATACAAGAACAATTATGAAACAATTGTGAAAACTATAAGGTATGATATACACTCACAATGTCCAGTCCATATGTATTTGGCAACTTAGGAAAAATATTCTATTATTTATCTTATCTTGATGAATTTAAAGTTCGGTACCTAACTTAGTTTCTATCCTGACTCATATTACCAACCTAAAAACATTTTCTTAGACCTAAAATATCTTTTAAAATCCTAAACAGCTGAAGCTTTATTGTAAGGCTATGACTATTTAGCCTTCAACCTCATCAGAGACTTGAGAAGGAAACTTATTACCTGGAAAAGTAGGAAGTGCAGGCAACAGCTTCCCAAACATTAAAGATGACAGAGACAGTTTACTGCCTGGTCAGTCACCCAATATTTTGTTAATAACACTGGAGTGTCATTTTTAGCCTTCTGCCCAATTATATCTGACAGGCATATTTATGAAGCAGAAATTATGAAGGACTTGCTTATCCTGTCTTGGCAGAGTTGGACAGTCAACTTTGCCTGGATCCAAGTTTAGCCCATTTGAGACAGCATTCTGTCTGCAGAGGGAATAGGGCATTTTCTTTGGTTAGTAGAAGCCATCTCTGATGGAGATATTTTGATGCTCAATATCTTTTTCCAGAAAAATGGGATGCTGCCAGGAGCTGACATGTCTTAAGTCAACAAAGTCATAAATTAATTAAAAGCATCTTTAACTGCTATATTCTGTAGGTCTCTGAGGTTTTTGAAGACTATCTATCTAACTGTACATATTTATATGGTGCATAATCATTATCTATCTGTCTATAGTATATCTGGATAGGCAAACATTGCTTGTTTTTAACTACATACTATCTGTTTAACCTAGGAAGCATATTTCTGTGATAAACTAGACCATGAGTCTGGTTGACTAACTATTAACTTGCATTACTTAATTATTCTAAAAAGTTTGTAATAGCAGCTATTAAAAGGACTAGAAGAAAATATTGCATTTTTAAATGAGTTGCAAAGGTCAAATGCCTTATACAAGAGATGACACATAATTATGTTCTAACAAAAATAGTTTTAATTTTTGTATCAATATACAAAGATTTATACCAATGAAAATCTTAATCCTGTATCAATATACAATAATCCATATCAATGTAAATAAAGATAACTTTATTTGGGAATAGCAATAGCTCTAAGTTGGAGGGTAGATTCAATAATATAACCTTTTATCCTAATATTCCTATATGATATTTCCATATTCCCCCCTTTTCCTCAACCCCTTTATAACATCTGTCACCAAATAGAACAACCAAAACCCTTCCACCTCAACCTAAGGGAATAGGACATTGTTCTTTAGATTGCTTCCTGCTGACTTTGGGTGTAGAATTCCTTTTTGGGGACTCAAAGGAAAATTGGGGAAATGGTTAAGTCTGAAAAAGTTAGCTGTAACATTTATTGTCCAGTCTCTGGATGCTGTGAGAGTTTAGACTTAAGTGAAATTCTGACCTAGATCAGTCTGTAAGACTGGATGAATTGAGGTAATCTGGGGTTGGATAAAGAAGGACGCTGGAATAAATACATCTCAGTGTTTCAGCATCCTGGAGGATGAATCTTGTCAAGACTATCTTCATTCCACTGGTGTGTGATGTTTTTGTTCTGTAAAGATATAAACTCTCATAAGTAATATACAGTTTTAGAAAAAACATTTGTATGGAATGTGCAGTTAGGATTTTTGCTCTTTGTTTGAACAGATGAAACACATTTGTCTGTCTTATAAGCTAGTTTGGATTGTAACCAAACCTGAAATATAAATGTCCATCCATGCCATATGAAAGGATGGCATAATGAGTCCTGAGGGCTTTTGTAGCTGAATATTTCTTGACCATGCACAGCTGAAGTTCTGACTGGAGACATTTACATGCCCCAATCAGAATACATCACTTGTCCTGTTTTTCCTCTTGATTTCTTTCTTCATGTATGCAGCCAAGATCTTCAGAAGTTCTCCCTCTGTTAAATCTGACCCTTATTACTTTGGATGGAACCCAAAACCTTTTCCCCTCCTGTTGACATAATCATAAAGACTCTGTCCCAACATAGCATACCTTTTGTTCAGCAGTTTGAAGTCATTATAAGTATAGACTGATTTCATTTAGAAGTCCAATTCTTATCCAGGTCTGCTTTATTTTGTGCTCTCTCAAAGGTGGTGTATAATATTACCGTTACCATTAAACATATAATCATTTTCATGTTGGTAAATCAAAACAAGACTGTATAGAGTCAAAAAAATCCTCCTCTACAGTGATATATGAACATACAACTGTCATCTGAGAGATTTTATCTAGCAACTGATGGACACATATACAGAAACCCACAGTCAAACATTAGGTAGAGCTTGGGGAATTCTGTGGAAAAGGGGGGCAAGGGATTGAAGGAACCAGAGATGTTAAGGACATCACAAGAAAACATACAGAATCAACTAACCTGGGTTCATAGGGACTGAGTGCCAAACAGAGAGCATGCATAGGACAGATCTAGGCCCTCTACACATATGTAACAGTTGTGCAGCTCAGTCTTCATGTGGGACCTCTAACAGAAGTAGCAGGGGCTGTGTCTGACTCTGTTGCCTGCCTTTGGATCCCCTTTCCCTAACTGAGTTGCCTTGTCTAGCCTCAATAAGAAAAGGATTGTATATCAAGTCCTACTGCAACATGATATGCCAAGGCAAGTTAATATCCTTGGGAGGCCTCACCTTTTCTGAGGAGAAAGGGAGAACAGGAGGTTGGGGAATGGAAGGAAGAGGGAGGGACTGGGTGGAGAGGAGGAAGTGAAAGCTGTGATAAGGGTGTAAATAATAAAAATGTTTTCTAGGCCAAAAGAAAAAGCACAAAAGGAGAATGCTAGGTGTGGTGGTGAACACCTTTAATCTCAGCACTTGTGAGACAGAGGTGGGCAGATCTCTGAGTTTGAGGCCAGACTGGTCTACAAAGCCAGGGCTACTCAGAGAAACCCTGTCTCAAAAAAAAAAAAAGAATGGAAGGAGAGAATTAACTCCAGAAAAGATGTACTTTAACACTTACAAGTACACTATGGCAAACACACACACACACACAAAACACACACATAATAATAATAATATTGTTTAAAGAATAGAGATTAAAAGACAAATATGGAGGTAAATATGGAGATATGGAGATAAATAATATAAAACCTAAAAGTTTCAATAGAATCTTACATGAATACAAGATACAGTGTATGAAATGTAAAAAGTATAGTGATTAAGATGAACAGTTATAGCAATACAAAAAGTGTCTGAGATCTGGTTACTGCCTTGTTATGGGCATTGTTATGAAAGCTGAACCATCTCTTTTATCCATGTGATGTAAGTAATGCTCTCCAATTAATTGTCTCTGATTGGATAATAAAAGTTGCTGACAGCCTGTAGCTGGGCAGAGAGAGAAATGGAAGTCAGTACTTGCTAGGACAGAGAAAGGAACTTGGATGAAGAAAGAGGAAAGGCCCTTTGCCAGGAGACATGAGAGGAGACAGATGTGACTAAGGTCTGCAAGGTATAGCTAGCCATGTGGCTGGATGGGGCTCAGTGGTTGGGTTAACTTAGATGAGCTAGTTGAGAGTCTCTGCCTAGCTAAGGCCTAAGCTTTTAAATATTAAAAGGCCTTGATGTCTTTATTTTTATGGCTGAAGGGACCTGAGTCATACAACAATGTGGTGTCCAACTTACAGCAATTACAATCCAAGTTTATAGTCTGAGAAGGTCCAGGTGAAAAGCGGAAAATAGTCAGGCTAATGGGACAAGAGGCCTGGTCTCTTTAAAAAAGGATGAAAGCAGACCAAAGTCTCAGGCATGCTAGAGAGAGCTAGGCCTAAAGCTGTGGTGAAAAGGAAATCACTACAGCAGAAGACTCTTGGATTTTGTATAGTTTCATTTTAGTTGTTGTCATCATGTAGTTACAATATATTTAGTTATCATCACAGTTTTCTGTGCCCTCTCTAAGAAAGTTCAAAATAGCCAGGCATGGTGGCTTTAATCCCACCTTTAATCCCAGCACTCGGGAGGCAGAGGCAGGAGGATCTCTGAGTTCAAGGTAAGGAGAGAACTTGGAGGTAGAATGCTAAATTACAAGCAATAAAAGTAGAGAAAGGAAAGGGCTTTCCCCAATAGCAAAAAGAAAACTGATGGCAGCTAGAACTCAGAGCTCTCTGTCTTTGGGATGTTTGCCAGTTCTTTCTGCTAAGGTCCTGCCAACACAGTACAGCAACTTCCAAGGAATAGTAAACAAGGCTTTACTGTTACAGCATGAGATGACACAAATGGCCCAAAACTTACAATTTTCTTGTTTCTTTGCTTGATTTTTATTTGAATGTTTTGATTTTCCCTAACAGATGTTGATGTTTTGTTCGGGAAGTTGTCTCCTGTCCTGACATGTTCAAAGCTATTCCCCACTTTCTCTTCTGTCTGATTTAGTGTGTCTGGTTTTATGTTGAGGTCTTTGATTCACTTGGATTTGAATTTTGTGCATGGCGATAGACATGGATCTATATGGATTCTTTTACATGCAGATATCCAGTTAGACCAGTAAGATTGTTGAATACTCTTTCTTTTTTCCATTGTATAGTCTTGGCTTCTTTGTCAAAAATCAAGTGTCCATACATGTGCAGATTTATTTCTGGTTCTTTGGTTTGGGTCCTTGGATCAACCTGTCTGTTTTTAAGTCGGTAATATGCACTTTTTATTACTATTGCTCTACAGTACAGCTTGCACTCAGGGATGATGATACCTTCAGAATATCTTTTATTGTGCAGGATTGTTTTAGCTATCCTTTTTTCCCATATGAAGCTTAGTGTAGTCTTTCAAGATCTGCAAAGAATTGTGTTGGAATTTTCATGGGAATTGCATTGAATCGGTAGATTGCTTTTGGTAGGACAGCCATTTTTACTACGTTAATCCTATTAATCCATTAACATGGGAGATCTTTCCATCTAATATCTTCTTCAATTTCTTTCTTCAAAGATTTGAAGTTCTTGTCAGAGAACTCTTTCACTTGCTTGGTTAAAGTTACCCCAAGATACTTATATTATTAGTGGTTATTGTGAAGGGTGTTGTTTCCCTAATTACTTTCTCAGCCCATTTATCATTTGCATAAAGTAGGGCTACTATTTTTTAAGTTAATTTTGTATCCAGCTACTTTGCTGAAGGAGTTCATCAGCTGTAGGAGTTCTCTGGTAGAATTTTTGGTTTCATTTACATATGCTATCATTTCATCTACAAATAATGATACTTTGACTTCTTCCTTTCCAATTTTTATCCCCTTGATCTCCTTTCTTGTCTTATTGCTCTAGCTAAAACTTTAAGTAACATATTGAATAGATGTCGAGTGGACAGCCTTGTCTTGTCCCTGATTTTAGAGGAATTGCTTTAAGTTTCTTTCTGTTTAATTTGATATTGGCTATTGGCTTGCTCTATGTTGTCTTTATTGTGCTTAGGTATGTTCCTTGTATTCCTGATCTCTTCAAAAATTTTATCATGAAGGTATACTGGATTTTGTCAAAGGCTTTTTCAGAATCTAATGAAATGACTATGTTTTTTTTTTCATTCAGTTTGTTTATATGGTAGATTACATTGATGGATTAACGTATATTGAACCATCCCTGCATCCCTGGGATGAAACCTACTTGATTATGGTGGATGATGTTTTTTTATGAGTTATTGAATTTGATTTGTGAGTATTCTATTCAGTATTTTTGCATCCATGCTTATAAGGGTGACTGGTCTGAAATTCTCTTTCTTGGTTGAGTCTTTGTGCAGTTTATGTATCAGGGTGACTGTGGCCTCATAAAATGAATTTGCCAATGTTTCTTCTATTTCTATTTTGTGGAATAATTTGAGGAGTATTTGTGTTAGTTCTACTTTGAAAGTTTGGTAGAATTCTGCACTAAAACCATCTGGCCCTGGGCTTCTTTTTGTTGGGAGACTCTTAGAGAATGCTTCTATTTCCTTAGGGGTTATAGGTCTATTTAAATTGTTTATCTGATCTTGATTTAACTTTGGTAAGTGGTGTCTATCAAGAAAATCACCCATTTCATTAAGATTTTCCAATTTTGTAGAGTAGATGTTTTTGAATTAGCACTTAATGTTTCTTTGGCTTTCCTTGGTATCTGTTTTTATTTTTTTTTCCTGGTGTCTGTTTTTATGTCCCCCTTTTCATTTTTGATTTTGTTAATTTGAATATTCTCAGCCTTTTAGCTTGGCTAACGTTTGGTTTGTCTATCTTGTTGATTTTGTCAAAGAACCAATAAGATAAAACATTGGATTTTTAAAATTGTTGTTTATATGTTATTGATTTCAGCCATGAGTTTGATTATTTACTGCTGTCAACTCCTCTTGGGTGTGCTTGCTTCTTTTTGTTCTAGAGCTTTCAGTGTTCTGCCTGGTTCTCGAGACCCCAAAGACCACCTAGGAGCCAACTCCAATGTAAATACATGAGGGTTGTTTATTCAAGCTCAGAGCTTGGACTCCCAACACTCACTGACACAGCAGTTCGAGTTGAGAGCCCCCAGACCCACAAGTACAAAGTTTATATAGAGACTCAGACAAAGAAGCAGGTTCTTTACCATATGATTGGATGACATTTGGGTAGCTAGTCATGTCCATTTCTGATTGGCTCGTTGTTAGTGACTAACTAGCTGAGGTCAGCTTTACCATCAGAAAGTTTGTTTAGACTTTTTGGGTGCTTTCTCAGAGTGAGATGTCTGGTGATGATGAGGGAACACCCCTGGAATACAAGGTGGAGTACATTTTGTTGTTGTTCTGGAACTGGAGGTCAGCTCTGAGTCAAACTTAATACAAAATGGAATCTTTTTTTTCAAGATGAATTCAGTCAGGCTCCACATCAGGTGTTCTGTTAAGTTGCTAGTGAGAGATCTTGTTAATATTTTTATGAAGGTACTTATTGCTATACACTTTCCTCTTAGCACTGCTTTCATTGTTCCCATGAGTCTGGGTATGTTGTGCATTAATTTTCATTGAATACTAGAAAGTCTTTAATTTTTTTCTTCCTTGACCCAGTGATCATTGATTAGAGAGTTGTTCAGTTTAGTTTCTATGGGTTTGTAGGCTTTGTTTCTGTTGTTGTTAAAGTTCAGATTTAATCTATGGTAATCTGATAAGACACTGGGGGTTATTTAAATTTTCTTGTATTTGTTGAAGCTTGCTTTGTGAATGAGTGTATGGTCAATTTTGGAGAGGGTTCCATGTGGTGCTGAGAAGAAGGTATATTCTTTTGAGTTTGGGTGAAATGTTCTGTAGATATCTGTTAGGTCCATTTGATTCATAACATCTGTTAGTTTCATTATTTCTTTTTTAGTTTCTGGCTGGATGACCTGGCCAGTGGTGACAGTGGGGTGTTGAAGTCTCCCACTAAGTGGGAGATGGGAATCTTCTCTTTCTTCTACTTCTAGGTTTGATATTTTCATAGAGTCCCAGAATTCCTGGATGTTTTGTGTGAGGAACTTTTTATGTGTGTGTGTGTGTGTGTGTGTTTGATGTGTTATTTAAGCTTTAATATTATTCCCTTTATGGATGTAAGCACCCTTGCATTTGGTGCAAAGATAATCAGAACTGAGATGTTATCTTGGTGGAATTTTCCTTTGATGATCATGAAGTGTCTTTCCCCATCTCTTTTGATTAATTTTGGTTCAAAGTCTATTTTATTAAATATTAGAATGGCTACTCCATCATGTTTCTTGGGTTCATTTGCTCAGAGAACTTTTTTCCAGTCCATTACTCTTAATGTCTATCTTTGATGCTGAGGTGTGTTTCTTGTATGCAGCAGAATGTTGGATCCTGTTTCCTCATCCATGCTTTTTAGTCTGTATCTTTTTATTGGGGAACTGAGTCCATTGATATTGAGATATATTAATGATTAATGATTGTTAATTCCTGTTATTTTGATACTACTGGTATTAAGCAGCAGCAGTAGTAATAGTAATAGTGTAAATGTGTTTTTCCTTTCTTTTAGTTTGTTTGTGTGGGATTATTTCCTGTGTCTTCTTGGATGTAATTAACCTGCCTGTGTTGGAGTTTTCCTTTTATTATTCTTTGTATGGCTGGATTTGTTCATAGATATTGTTTAAAATTGGTTTTGTCATAGAATATCTTGTTTTCTCTCTCTTTCGTAATTGAAAGTTTTGCTGGGCATACTAGTCTGGTAGGGCATCTGTGGTCTCTTAGAGTCTGGAAGATATCTGCCCATGCCCTTTTGGCTTTTGAGTGTCTGTTGAGAAGTCCAGTGTACTTCTAATAGTTTTACCTTTATATGTTATGTGGCCTTTTCCCTCTCAGCTTTTAACATTCTTTAAATGCTCTGTACATTTAACATTTTGATCATTATGTTTCTTAAGTGTTTTATTTTTTGGTCCAATCTATTTTGGCATTCTGTAAGCTCTTGTAGATTTATAGGCATCTCTTTATTCAGGTTGGGGAAGTTTTCTTCTATGATTTTGTTGAAAATATTTTCTGGACCACTGAGATGGGAATCTTCTCTTTCTTATACTTTTATAATTCTTAGGTTTGGTATTTTCATAGAGTCCCAGAATTCCTGGATGCTTTGTGTCATGAAATTTTTGTATTTAACATTTTGTTTGACTGATGTATTGATTTCTTCTATTGTATTTTCTATGCCTGAGGTTCTCTCTTCTATCTCCTGTGTTCTGTTGGTGATCCTTGTTTCTGTAGTTCCTGTTATCTTTCCTAGGTTTTCTATCTACATGATTCTCTCAGTTATAGTTTTCTTTATTGCTTCTATTTCCATTTTCAGGCCTTAGATGGTTTAATTAATTTCTTTTATTTCTGTTTGATTGTACTATTCTGTATTTCTTTAAGAGATTTATTCACTTCCTCTTTAAAAGCCTCCATCATCATAAAATTGGATTTAAGGTCATCTTCTTGTGCTTTAGCTCTGTTAGGATACCCAGTGCTTGTTGTAGTAGGACAACTTGACTCTGGTGGTGTCATATTGCCCTGACAGTTGTTGATTTTGTTCTTATGTTGGCCTTCAGCCATCTGGGCTTTGCAGTTACTATATTTAGATGATAATTTCAGACTTTATCTTTGTTGGCTGGGTATTTTTCCCTCTTTGGTTCTTGTTTCCTCTTGGTCTTTCTGCCTGAATGGCCTGGAGTTCTGGTGACTAGTGGGTTTTCAGGTACAGCAGGGTGTCTCTCCTGGAATTTTTGTGACCTCATGGTCTCTGTGGGTTTGGCTGCTAACTTTGCCTCTGAGGTCCCTAGTATCACCATGGCTTATGTTCTCTGGTGCCTGTGGGCCTCCTGGAAAGAAGGCAGAGCTGTGGGGGTAGGAAATCCTCTCATTCTTTATGTGGATTATGGGGACTAAACTTATGTTGCCAGAATTGCACTGAAATTGCCCTTATCGACCAAGCCACATCTCTATTCTTGAGTGTATGTGTATATTCATAATAGACATTTAACCCTTTTTTGAGACAGGGTTTTTTTGTGTAGCCCTACCTATCCTGGAATTCACTCTCTAAGACTAGACTGGCTTTAAACTTAGGAATGCACCTGTCTCTGCCTCCTGAATTTTAGGATTTAAAATATGCGCCACTATGTCCTGAAGTTTTAACACCATTGTCTATTAATTTGAGCATTTTGTCAATTTGGTTTGATTGTTCGTTGTTGTGTGTGGCTCCAAGAAGAATTGGCTTGGAACAGGTGAGATCTTGTGCAAGTCTAAACCCAGAGAATCTCAAAATTGAGGACAGAAGGAGTGGGACATGCTCTCTCCCCACTTTTGCCTGACACTGGAGCATGGTAACGCAGCCTCCAAATGGCTACCTTCCTTGTGGCATGTAGAAACAGCCCCACAGGAGGTAACAGGTGAGTTAAATCACATATCCAGCATCTGGGACCTTTCCCCATATAAATACAGCATTGCTGGCATTTCAGTCTCAGCCAATAGAATGCATTCACCCCTCCCAAGTCCCTCCCCTCTTCCCATGATTCAAAAAGTCCTCGCCCATCTCAGAGTTTGGTAAAGATTCAGGGATTAAAGAGATTAAGAGTATTTGGGAGAACTAAGAACATCCTGACACCTAAGCTAAAAATAAAGGAATCCTGATTCAACAAATAGCTGCCTCAGAGCTGTCGTGACTCTGCCTGAAGGAACTTCTGCCTTCAGAGGCGGCACTTCCCTAAACCTGCCATGCCTTCTCTTACCTGGAGCACTTGTCCTTGACCATGGCAACCCTGAGAGTGTGGCAGTCATCCCCTACCACTCCTGGGACTTCTACTGTAGACATCATGACCCTGTTTTCTCTAGTATTCAGATGTTCTGGGAGAGAACTGGTGGACCCCCAACTGCATTCTCGCTTTCTCTCAAGGTTGGCCCTGCACATCATGGGAAAATCCGCCACAGTGATGTGCATTGGAGTTCTCTCTATCCCAGCCCTATACCCAGCAGGACATTAGAAAGAAACACAGCCACTGATCTTGACCCACAGACCCAGACAGTCATCCTCCAACTCCTCTCCCCACTATGCTACAGTTCTGTTGTTTTTGTTCCAGCATGAGTTTTGTTTTCTTTGTGTAACCTGCCTGTATTGTTGGTTGTTACATCTGGGATATTAATCCGCACATCTTGAGACAGGCCAGGAATGCCACTGTGCATCTTATAATTGGCATTAAACATTCTTCAAATTACAGGACAGCCCTTTGCAACAAAGAATTAGCATATCAAAGTGTCAATCATATTGCTTTCAAAAACATTGAATTTGGTGCTTTATTAATGCAACATTCTCCTAAAGACATTACCCAAAGCTCTGCATCTTAAGACTGGTGGAATCTCGAAACATTTCTAGCCTGTGTGAGTTCTCTAAATTATTTTACCTAAATAGTTTTAGCTATTGTTTCCATGGCTTTGTGGAGTTTTACCCAAGCACATGCATATTAATATTGAACCAAAGATTACAGGAGACTGCTGATTTCTTCTCTATGCAGTTATTAATTCTGTATTCTTCTCTGTAAACTCTATTTCCTGCACCATTGTACTCTGACATCTGCAATTTCCATACAGTGAGGCTACTGGGATCTATTATTTTTTTCTTCCTTTGTGGTGTCATAGAATTGCTTCCAGATGATGAAATGAGGGCAATCTTAGGGTTCATCTTGTTTGTTTCTTTTTCCCCTTTAAACTATTATTGTAATTTTCTTATTGTTTCTCATGGGAGAACTAGCATATTCACAAATTGTTATATATCATTATATGATATTTCTACCATATTTTTTAGCTAAAACTTTTTATTAAAGACAACAAACATGATGTCTTAAAATCAGAATCTATTTGGATATTTTTGTCTAGATCTATAATTTGAATGGCAATTCATTGCATGAAGTATAATTCTTAGTAAAAAACATGTGAGTCAAAATTGTTTTTTAAGGTTAATGTGATAAATTTACTTTAATGTAGAATTTATATCATTTATGTTTAATACAATGTCCAATATGCTTTATCTCAAGTTCCCATTTTATTCAGTACTTACTCATTATTTTACTTTCCTATTCTTTTTTAAACTTTTCTGGTTTTGTTGATTTGACTCAATGATTACCTATTATTTTCCTCCTTCTAATTTAGAAGTTCCAGTATAGATTTTTATTTCTGATAATAAACCCTTTATTGCCACAGTCATCTGTACATGTTGAGTATGAGTCATAACATACTTTCTGTAAAATATTGAACACATGGTGTACTTTAACTAATGTTTAAAAGTAAAGAATATGCAACTTCAAAGATCTAGAACATTTCTGCATGTCAAAAGTCCCTTTCTGATACCTGACCTATCCAAATGGTTCTAGCTTCTCAAAGCTAACCATTTTTTGCTATAATGATCATCATTGCTTTACACCAGACCTTAGTTTTGCATGTATTAATGTTGATAGAAATAAAAATTGAAAATAAGTTTCCCTTATGTCTCATTACACCTAGTATTTTGTTTCTAAGATTTTTTTACTTGTTGTCTATGACTATAATTTATCCATTTCTTTAGAGCAGCTTATCGAATAAACAGACAATATTTTACTAGAAATATTTTTTGACCTCTTGACTGTTTTTTGTTTATGGACATACTTTCTTGTTAATCTTTTAATCCACTTTCCATATATTTCTCTAGTTATAAATGTGGGATTGAAGTTGCTAAGCTATAAATTACTATGATGATTAATTTTAATTGTAAACTTGAATAAATCTAGAATCACCTATAAAGAAGGGATTTTCTTTGTTTTTGTTTTTTTATTTTTTGGTTTTTCAAGACAGGGTTTCTCTGTGACAGAGGCCTGGCTATACTGGACTTGATTTGTAGACCAGGCTGGCCTTGAACTCTCAGATATCCACCTGCCTCTGCTTCCTGAGTGCTGGGAATAAAGACATGCACCACCATGCCTGGCCTGTTTTTAAATGTTTTTGAAATTTTAATTACATCATTTCTACTTCCCTTTTTCCTATATTTTAGCCCTTCTCATGCATCCCCTTGCTCTCTCTCAAATTCATGGCCTCTATCTCTTTAATTGTTTTTACATATAATATATATATATACCCAATATAATAAAACCTGCTCAGTCTATATAATGTTACTGGTATGTCTATAATTTCATGGCTGATCTTTTGGTTCTTGATAACTAATTTGGGGGAAGATTATTTCTTCCACTCTTAGCATTTCTTAATTGACTGTAGTTCTTTCTCTAGGGTTGAGGCCTCTTAAGATTTTCCCTTCTGTGTTAACAATTCTATTGTTGTTTTTCTTGTTCAGATCTTGTCTAGCCAGTTATGTTGGTGGATGCAACTTCTCTGACGTTTCTAGGAGACAAAATCTTACAACAAACTTACTGTTTCTCTGGCTTTTACAATCTGTCTGTCCCCTCTTCAGGCTTGATCTCTGAGCCTTAGTTGCTGGAGTTATATATCAGTTGTATCAAATGCATCAGTTGGGTCTGCACACCACATGGTTACTTGTTCTTTGCATTTTGATTGGTTGTGGTTTCCCATAATGATCTTCATCTGTTTCAAGAAGTCATTTCTTTGATGAGGAATAAGACTTACATGTATCTGTGGGCATAAAAATAAATTGAATGTAGTTATGAATGATGGTGGTTTAGTGAAGTGGAAGTTGTAGGTTCTCCTCCAAGATCTACTGTTTCACTAGCTACCAGGCAAGGTTTCTTTCTTGTTTAGTGGGCCTTAAGTCCAACAAGAAAGCTGTTGGTTACTGCCAAGGTATGCTTGCCACAGTTACAACCTTAAGAGTATTGCACTATGATGGTTGATGGTTTAGTTCATAGTTATATCTGGGTAAGGAATACTGGTTGCTTCCCAAGTTGGAAGCTTGTATAGCAATTTCTGGTACCATTAAAGCTAGTCCTTAGGAAGGAGGTTTTCAAGTCAGAACCAGCTCAGATCCTCTAGGTCCTGTATCTAAAGTACACCATGTCTTCAGCAATGGGGGCTTTCTTTTAACGTCTGGAGGCAACCAAAAACAATAGCAGCAGTCTGTTTTTGGGAGTCTTATGTCTGATGTTGGGATTTTCGTTAGATAGTCTGTGGATCTTGGGGGTGTATTGCCAGCCCAGATGAGAAAATGTAATTTAAATTATATTTGTGTATTTATATACAGGCTTATATGTTGTAGTGGGTCTGTAGGCCTGGCGGGAAGCCTGACCATACTTAGGTCTCCAGGTGATAAGGTCTGAGACCAAGGGTGAACCTTTTCCCCAATGAATAAATACCCCAAGAACTTTTAATGTTTCAAAGTTATGCCTTAGCTGGGTAGACTCTCAACTAGCTCACCTAAGTTAACCTGACCACCTAATCCCAACCATCCATGTAGCTTGTGGTACCTTTAAAACTCTTGGACATAATTGTCTGCTTCTGTGTCTCCTGGCAGAAAGAGCGCTTCCTCTGTATCTTCTCAAGTTTCCTATCTTCCTCCCAGGAAGTTCTCCCTTCCTATACTATTTCTGCCCAGCCAATTGGCCATCAGAAACTCTTATTATCCAATCAGAGAATGCCTCAGATAAGGCATTAACCAGATCTCAGCTCATTGAAATCAGCTTTTGAAAACCATGCATGAGATCTTTCTCCAACATCTCCCCCTTTTAGTCCAATAAAAGGCTCTTTTTCTTATAACAATAAAAACAATAAAAAACAACAAGAATAACTAGGAAACAATTATGAAAACTATAAGGTTTGACATACATTCCCAATGTATAGTCCGTATGTATTTGGCAACTAGGAAGAATATTCTATTATCTATCTATCTTGATGAGTTTAAAATTCTATATATAACTTAATTTCCATCCTAACTTGTATTACCAATTTAAAAACATCTTCTTAGACTTAAAACATCCTTTTAGTTTAGTTTAAGTTCCTAAACAACTTAAAACTTACTGTGAGATTATAACTATGTAGTCTTCTTCCACCACATCAGAAACCTGAGGATTAATATATCTGAATAATCAGGAAGTGCAGAGCAAGTAGCTTCTAAAACTAAGAAATGGCAGGCAACTGGCTGCCTAGACCATTCCCCAGTTCTCTCCATGACATTGGAGCATCAATTCCAGCAATCTGGCCAAGCATATCTTAGACTCAATTGTGCAGCAGGAAATAAGAAGAATTTTCCAATTTTGTCTCTGGTGAATCAGGCTATTGATTTACCTGCCTTTAAGCTTTGGTCCATCTTTGGACTGTATATGGTTTGTTTAGAGAGCAGTGGCATTTCTTACCAGTAGGAGGTATCTCCTGAGATTTTTTTGATGCTCATTTTCCAAGTCAAATGGGACTGTCTCAAGTCAAAGAATTTTTTAAAATAAAAAAAATCTTTTAATGCCATATTCTATAGATCTCTTGAGGTTTTTGAAGATCATATATCTATCTCTGTATATTTGAATAAGCAAATGTTGATTGTCTCTAGCAACTTAATATCTGATTTGCTAGTAAACATCTTTGATGAACTAAACTAGTACCTAACAAAACCACAAGATTGAATGACTATCAACTTGCATTTCTTAATTATCCTAAACAGTTTGTGATAGTTGCTATCAAAAGGACTAGAATTTCACATTGCATTTTTAAAGAATTACACAGGAACAATACTTTAAAAAGAGTAGATACATAGTATGTTGTAACCGAAATATAAGTGTAGTATGTTGTAACCAAAATATAACCTTAATGTTGTATCAATATATAACAATCTATACCAATGTAATCAAATATAATCTTAATTTTGTATCAATATACAAAGATTCAGTAATTATCCCTTTTTCTTTATCACTCCTACATCATGTCTATATCCCCCTAAATAAGAGAGAAAAAAGAATAGAGTAAAAAAGAGAGAGAAATCCCTGAGTCTCCTATACCTTGCTTAACACGACCATTTAACAACTTGTAACCAATCCCCCTAAACAACACCTATAACCCATCAAATGATCAAAGAATCACCCATCCCATCTTTTGGGAATAGTGCATCACTCTCTTAAAATTACTTCTTGCTGATTTGGGATTTAGAAAACCTGTTTAGGGGCCCATATAAAATAGAAAAACGGTTAAGCAAGTTAATAGTAACATTTGTTGCCCAGTTTCTATGTACTTAGCAACTCGAGTGTTCTGAGTTATTTGTAACAATCTGTGAGGTTGGACCATCTGAGCTAGCTGTTTTGAAGTTGTTCTGGATGCAGATTTTTGAGGAAACAGTTATTGAGGCATTCTGTGAGGCTAGATCATCTTGGCTACTTGTCTTGTCTTCTTTGGAGCCTGGTCCCTTTTCTTCAGAAGATTCAGTTGTCCAGTGGTTTCTGGACTCCTTAGTCAGATGCTTTTATTCTCCTGTAAAGAAAAGAACCGAACCCTGCCCTAACCTTAGCTCTGGTGTGTTCTTTTTTGGCAGGTAATATCTTTCCTAGGGCAAATTGTGCTTTTGGCAATAGAAAAAGTATTATCTTTCAATTGAGATTTAAAAAAAATACTTTGAAATGTTTGAGCTAAATATACTTTTAAGTGTATATGAAACAAAATAATCCTAAATTTCTATCAATATCTATTAACATAAACAAAATAACCTTAAATTTTTAGTAATAAAGTGTAACCGAACTTTTAAATTATTATTTAACACTTATTTATTTATTTATTTATTCATTCATCCATTTATTTATTTATTTATTTATTACTAAATTCACTTATAACAAACACCAACAATTTCTTAACTATTAATCCTATAAATTCCTACAATTCCTTTAACCTATCCACTAAACCTATTGATAATTATTTTTCTAACCTTTTAGAATGATACAGTCTCTGGGGCAGGTCCTCAGTCTTCAGGAACACAGTATTTGTTGTAGATTCTTTAACGCACTTAGCAGTCCTTTTTCTGGATCTCTCAGATGCAGGTTCGTCAGGGTAAGTTGGTTATTGCAGTCTCACCTTAAATAAGGCTTCATGCTTTCTTCTCTGTGGGAGACCCCAGCCGTCTGCAGGCCAACTTACTTCTTTTGAATCAGGAACTCAGCTGCTCTGCCTCAGTCCTTAAAGCCAGGCACAATTTCTTTTAGGCCACTGTTTGGACAGATCAAACCCCTCTAGGCAAAAGCTGAGCCACAGGGTTTAGTCCTTGGCCTTTTGGTGTCTTGCTCAGGCTTTCTTTGCTCACCGGCTTCTTTCTGTTTCAGGGAAAGAGCTGGCCATCAATGGCCAGCCCTTTTTTCAGCAGGACTCTTGGAGCTCTCTAGCATCAGGGGCCTCTTCTTTTTCTGGGCTCCATGCACTGTCCTTAAATAGGAGGAACTCTGTTTCAGCTTAATTTGGGCTCCGCCCACTTAGCAGCTGAAAACAATGTCAGGCAAGATACTTTGTTTCTTCAAGTCTATTGAGTCTTTCCTGTTTTTCCTGACTTCAACCTTGTTTTTCAGTCTATTAAGTCTTTCCTGACTTCCTGCTGATAATGCTCTTCAGGCCCCGAATTAAGAGACAGTATCAGAAACTCCTATATATTTTCTAAATCTAATTTATCTAACCCCTACAATAAAGAAGTAAAGTATAGAGAGAGGGAAAGAAAGAAGTACCTGAATCCAACCCTTATTTTATTTTCCAAAACACATAATATATTATATATTCATTTATCCTAGATGCCAACAAAAAGTCATAATACAAAACAAAAAGTTTCCATACCACCTCTTGGGAATGAAGGTATAAACATTTTTGTACCCTTAAAAAATTGAAATATTGGCCAATTCTCGGGAAAGCTAGCTGTAACTTTTATTGTACAGTCTCTGACTGATCGTTTTTGGACTAACTCTTTTAAAATTGATTTACATGCACATTTTTCTTTTAGAAAAAATGGTGATTGAGGCAGTCTGTTAGATTAAATCACCTGTCCTGCTTGCTTCATCTTTATAGTCACTTAGTCTTTTGTTCAGATAATAATTTTTTGCCCTAAATTTGAGCAAGTAAAAAGGATCTACAAGCTTTATAAATACATTTGAAGTATAATCTCCAGTCATGCTGGATGAAAGAATGGAATATCATGAACACCAGATAGTCAATAAGATACACTTACCATGCAAAGATATTTATGTCTCAGCTAATAGGATATTCTCCCTGGTCAGATCTAATCTTTATAAGTTTTGTTGGTAACCATATTTTTTCACTCCCTGTAGACACATATGCATATCCATGTCTCCATCTTAAAACTATTGCAGCTTTCCATTCTAATATCAAAATATCCTTATAGTATATTGGTTGATTTAGTTCCTCATTTTTTTCTATAACCCAGTGTCTCTCAACTGCAGTGATACCTTTTCCACCAATGTTTAGGAAATTCAGTGTTAGTACAGCATTGTGTAATATATCGCTGGAATTCTTTAATTCCCTCTTTTGTTTAATAAACATCTCTTTTAAAGTACGATTAGCTGTTTCTACAATTGCTTGCCCTGTAGAATTGTGTGGTATACCAGTAATGTGCTTTACATTATAATACACAAATAATTGCTTCATTTTATTGGATATATAGGCAGGAGCATTATCAGTTTTACTTTGTGCAGGTATTCCCATAAATGCAATTATTTCCAATAAATGTGTAATAACACAATCAGCCTTTTCGGAATGTAAAGCAGTTTCCCATTGAAACTCTTAGTATGTATCAATGATATGATGTACATACCTTTGTTTTCCAAATTCCTCAAAATGAAACACATCCATTTGCCAAATTTCATTCTTTTTAGGGTTACTTCCAGCAAGTAATGGAGTTTGGTTATTCAGAGAATGTATAGGACATTAAAAAATATTTTTCTGACTTGTTGCCAAATGATAGAAATTTTTTTCTTTAAACCTGAGCTTTTAACATGATATTTATCATGAAAATTTGGGGCTTCTAACACATTTCCTATTAGTAACTGGTCAATCTCCTCATTTCCTTGTGCCAATGGAGCTGGCAAGCCTGTGTAAGACAAAATATAAATAATATATAATGGATTGTTTTACTTCTGATGGCCTGTTGCAATTACATAAATAATGAAGTTAATTCTGAGTCATCAGGAATAAATTCATCAGTTTCTATATTCAAAACAACCTTTTCAGCATATAGAGAGTCACTAATTATATTAAGAGACTGAGGGAAATATAATACTACCATAAGGATTGCACACAATTCTTCTTTTTGAACTGAGGTATATGGACTTTTGATTACCTTGCTGATTTTGTCTGTCTTATAACCTGCCATTCCCATCTTGTTTGCATCTGTATAGAATGTTGCTTCATCAGGAATTGGTGTTCCCTTTACAATACATGGAAGAATCCAATTAGTTCTTTTCATAATTTGTATACATTTGCTTTTTGGAAATTTGTTATTAATTCTCCTAAATAGTTACTACATGCTTTTTTTCCAGTCTTATTGATTACCCACAATTACATAATCTCAGCATTAGTAAGAGCCACTATTGTTTCAGCTGGGTCCATTCCTGATAATTGATGTAGTCTTATCAATTAATTTTACAATTTTCAGATATCTTTTCTATGTATGTCTTTAACTTTTTACTTTGCTTATGTGGTAAGAAAATCCATTTAATAACACTATCTTTCCATTGCATAATGAGTCCTGTAAGAGAATGAATTGAGGGTAAAATGACCAAAATACAGTCAAGTTTAGGATCGATTTGATCTATATATACATCCTGAAATCTTTGTTCTACCAGAATTAACTCTTTTTCTGCTTCAGCAATTAGACATCTTAGACTGCTTAGAATTGAATCCCCTTGTAATGTTTGAAACAAATTACTTAACTCATAGGTACTTAATCCAAGGGTATGTCTCAACCAGTTAAAATCTCCCATTAATTTTTGAAAATCATTAAGAGCTTTCAATTGGTCTCTATGGATCTGTACCTTTTGTGGTATTATTCTTTGTTGACTTATTTTATAATCCAAACAGCTAATTGAATCTCCTCTTTGTTTTTTTTCAGGAGCAATTTTTGACCCCCATAGTGGCAGAATTCTTTGTGCTTCCTTATATAAGTTCTCTAAATTACCTGCATGAGAATCAGCCAACAAAATATCATCCATATAGTGATAAATAATAGATTGAGTAAATTGTTTATGAATTATTTCTAATGGCTTTTGCACAAAATATTGACCCAGAGTCAGACTATTCATAATTCCTTTTGGAAGCACATTCCAGTGATACCTCTTGATTAGTCTATTGTTAAAACTAGGTACAGAGAAAGCAAACCTTTCCCTATCTTTCTTATGCAACAGAATTGTGAAGAAGAAATCTTTTAAATCAATTACTATTACAGGCTGTGAGTTTGGTAGTAAAGAAGGTAAAAGGTATACCAGGCTGCAAAGGTATTCCCATAGGTTGAATTACTCTATTCACAGCTCTTAGATCTGTTATCATTATTCATTTCCCTGATTTCTTTTTTACAACAAACATAGAAAAATTCCATGGACTGATGGACTCTTTTATATGATGAGCCCCCCCAGCTGTTCTTTTACCAATTTTTCAAGAGGCTCCAATTTTTCCTTGTTATGGGCCACTGTTCTTGCCACACAGGTTTATTTGATAGCTTTTTAACAGTTGGACTGTTGGAATTTCAGCAGTGGCCCTAGTATAAATTTAGAAACTCAATCCTTGTGGTATCCTGTATTTGGTCACTGGACCCAGCTTGTGATTGTTTTTGAACATCCATATCAATACCTTTCCCAGGAACATCCATCATTTCATCATTTGTTGTTTCTGGGACTGCAGGAATATCAATTTGAGTACTCCATTGTTGTAAAAGATCCCCTCCCCATAAATTTATGGGATGTGAGTCACATAGGGTCTCAACTTCCCTGTTTGCCCTTCTGGTCCAACACATGTGATCCACCATACACTTTGGTTTATTTGTGATAATTTACCAATTCCTATAAACTGTGTATGGACCCTTTGAAGTGTTCATTTTGGATTCTAAGAGTCCTGGGAGAGGATACTGACATCAGCTTTTGTATCAAGCAATCCTTCTATTTCAATAAAATTCATTTGTACTTTTAATTTTGGTCTCTTATCATTCACCATTGTTTGCCAAAATCCATGTTTTTCAGTACTCTCAATAGCTCCTATTCTTTCTATTGGAGTAGCCTTGTCCTTGGTGAAAGGAATGAATAGCAGCCAAGCAATTCTATCCTGTGCATTTAATTTTCATCTCCTTCCATATATATATACCATAATTTTAATTTCTTCCTTGCAAAATCTCCATCTATAATACCTGGATACACTATAAATTCTTGAAAAGTTAATCCACTTCTTCCCAAAATTAATCCTACTGTCTCTGATGGTAAAGGACCATAATAAACTTCAGCAGTTAATTTACAGCATTGAACTGTTGAGGATAGTGTAATAGACTTATCTGTGACCATATCTAAAGCTGTACTGCTTCCAGTAGCATGCAAAAGATCGGCAACAGTTAATTTTATTCTTCCTTCCTTCTTGTTACCTTCTGGTTGGCTAATGGAAGATGGTTCATATTTTTTGTTGTGGGACCTTGAACTGACAGGCCCCTCCCTTTGTTTCCCTGCAACAGGTTACCTATGATGTCCCTTTTGGATCTACACTCCCAGGACCAATGTTTACGTTTTCCAGAGACTACAAAGCTCTGGAAGCCTTGACATTTCAATGTTACCAGAAACCATTTATTCCCTTTTATGACCATATTCTGTAGAGCCAAGGCACCTGTCATTTTGAGCTCTGAAGGTTTTAGCTGAACAATGTCTTTGGAAGTGACCATGTTCACCACATTTAAAGCACCAAGCAAGACTCCTAGCAATGGCTTGCTCTATATTAGCTTGATGCTCCTGAGAACCAGTAACAGTTATAAGTGGATAACTTCTCTTATCCACTTGTCTATTGGGGCTCCTTGAGCTTTCAATGGCCTAATTGCTCTTTGACATTCAGCATTTGCATTTTCGAATGCCCAGGTATTTATCAACTCCTGTCTGACATCAGAGTTTGATACAGCTCTATCCACAGCTGAAGTCAACATCCCTAAAAAGTGTTAGAAGGTTTCCTCATTATCTTGTATTATCTTAGTAAATGAAGTAGGTCTTTTCCCAGCCTCAGCCATCATATCCCAGGCCCTTAGAGCTGCAATTCCACATTGTTCTATCATAACATCTCCAAGTAAACCTGTTCCTGTATATCAGCATAATGTCCTTCACCAAGCATTTGGTCTTTTATGACATTTATCCCCTTACTATATTCTGTTGTTCTAATTTCAAGGCTTTAAACCTTCACCATGCCAACCGTTGTAATTGCTGACTACCTTCTAGTACAGCTGGCATCAATCCTTTCCAATCTTGGGGAATGATTATTTTGTATATAGCCCAATTACTTAACATTTATTTAATGAATGATGAAGGCACTCCATAAGAAGCAATAGACTCTTAAATCGCTTTCAATCCAACATGTCTATTGGACGCCATGTTAATTCCTGATTTACTTGACCTCCATTATTACCAGGCCTAATTTGTCACATGACTGGAAAGGCTGATGGCGACTGTGTAGTACCAAGCAGCTCCTCTGGGGGAGCACTTGGTTCCACATTAACATTAATACCTGCCTTATCCTCTGCTGCTGCTGATGCATGCAGTGGCTGTGGAGACCGCGTGAAGACAGAACATGGTGCAGGACAGGGCCACACTGTACATTGTAGCTCCTTTGTTTCCCAGTTTCAATCAATGGCATATTCTCAGTTTCAGTCACCAGCCCTGGCAGATTTTTCTTCTTAAGCTTCTCAATCTGCATTTGCAAACTTTCTATTTGTAAGGCTATAGAATGCTTCGTCCTTGTGGTAAATCAACAAAAGAGAAAAAAGAAAACATCTCTTCTGATTGAAAAACAGGATAGAACTCAGATGCAACTGTTGCCATTTTGTTGACAACCTGTATCATATATTAAAAATCTGCATTTTCCTCTACAGTTTTGAAAGCCAAATTACCCATAATGCCTTACCAATGTTGGGTGCCAAAATGTTGTAGTGAGTCTACAGGCCTGGTGGGAAGCCTGACATACTTAGGTCTCCAGGTGATAAGGTCTGAGACCAAGGGTGAACCTTTTCCCCAATGAATAAATACCCCAAGAACTTTTAATGTTTCAAAGCTTAGGCCTTAGCTGGGTAGACTCTCAGCTAGCTCACCTAAGTTAACCTGACTACCTAATCCCAACCAGTCATGTAGCTTGTGGTACCTTTCAAACTCTCAGACGTAATTGTCTGCTTCTATGTCTCCTGGCAGAAAGAGAGCTTCCTCTGTATCTTCCCAGGGTTCCTTTCTTCCTTCCAGGAAGTTCCACCTTCTTATACTCTTTCTGCCCAGCTAATTGGACATCAGAAACTCTTATTATCCAATCAGAGAATGCCTCAGATAAAGCATTAACCAGATCTCAGCACATTGAAATCAGCTTTTGAAAACCATGCATAAGACCTTTCTCCAACACTTATATGTTTTATATGTAATTTTAGGTAGATAAATAATATTATTACTACTTAGGACTTTCCCAGACATCCTTAATGTTATTTTACCCCCCTTCCTCCTTCTTCTGTATGAGTCTCCTTCTCCCTCCCTAATTAAAGCTTCTCCTTTCCTCATTTCTCACTTCACATAACTTGTACCATCCTATTTCCATCTCTAATGCTTCTCCCCCACCACAGCGTGTTTTACTTTCCTGATTATTGTGGTTACTCTGTTCTGTAAGACTCTTGTATGTTTATAGGCATCTGTTTCTTTAGGTTGGGGAAGTTTTCATCTATAGTTTTATTGAAAATATTTTCTGGGCCATGGATCTGGGAGTCTTCTCCTTCTTCTACTCCTATTATTCTTAGGTTTTTGTCTTTTCATAGTATCCCAGATTTTGTTTTATTCATTTTCTTCACTTGTTTGACTATATTTTCTTGTAATTATTTAAAGAATTAATTCATTTCTTTCACCTGTTTGTTTTTATTTTCCTGCATTATGTTAAAAGATTTATTCATTTCTTTCACCTGTTTGAATTTTTCTGTATTTCTTTAATGATTAAAAATTCCTCTTATAAGGCCTCTATCATCAGTATAGGGTTTGACTTAAGATCATTTTCTTGTGCATCATTTGTTCTAGTATAACCAGGGCTTGCTGTAGTAGGATAGTTGTGCTCTGAAGGTTCCATATTGCCCTGACTCTTGTTGATTGTGTTCTTATACTGGCCTTTATCCATCTGGTTATCCTTGGCTATTCTTAGCTGTTTTTGTGCAATAGGCCTGGATGTTCCTATGCTGTGTACCTGGGTGTTCCTGATGCAGCAGGACTGGTGGAGGTCCGTGGAACAGTGTCTGTACAATAGAGCTCAGGGGGTACAGCACAAAGCTCAGGGCACTTGGATGTGTCCCAGGGGAATCTGGATGTTCCTGGTTTAGCAGGCCTAGTGATAGCCTGTATGTTCCTGGTGCAGCTGATCTTGTGAACGTCAGTAGAACAGTTGTCCTATAATTAAACTTGATGTTCCTAGTGTTGCAGGCCTTGGTGTTCCTGGTGTATCAGGCCTGGTGACCTCTGGATAGTTCTAAAGTTGCAGGCCTAGTGACTTCAGGTGGATAAGGTCCAGGTGATGACACTGGATGCTGGATGTTCCTGAAGTTGCAGCCCTGGGGACCCCAGGTGGAGCTGGTCCAGACACTAGTGGTAGATGCTCTTGTTGTATCAGGCCTGGTAACCTCCAGTGTGGCAGGGTCGGAACAGTAGCACTCAAAATACAGCACTCATCTCAGGTCATCTGGATGTTCCAGAGCACTGGACAGGATAGGGATTTTTTTTTAGGGGAGGGGAGAGAAGGGATCCCAATCTGGATATTCCTGAAGTTGCAGGCCTGGTGACTCCAGGTGTAGCTGGTGTGGACAATGGCACTGGATGCTCCTGGAGTTTGTGGGGTTCATGATGCAAGTCAAGCAGTTGTATGATAAGAAGGAGAGCTAATGATATAGTTGTAATTGGTTCCATGCATTTAGTGTCCCTAACTGAAGAGTAAGAACCAGAGGTATGTTACAAGGTGGTTTTGGGACACATGTCCTCAAGTAGGTTGCAGGAATTAGGGGGATCTGGTGATGTGAATCTAGGATCCCTACATAGAGAGGGGGCACCCAGAGGGCAAGAAGAGGGGATCAGCTAAGTTGGCAGTAAAAGTCTAGGGTCAATTATTGGAAAGGGGAAGCCCTCATGCCACCAGTGTGTTAGGATTTGCCTCTGTGAGCTTAGGATCCCTGCCTAGAGTCAGGCTAGTAGGTGCACAGTTGGGATGGGTAGAGCTTGCAGCATGAGTCCTGGGACCTTACCTGAAGATGGGGTACTGGAAGGTAGGCACAGGGAATGTGATCAATCAGATCATTGGGGTGGGTGAGGTTACAATTGTAAGTCTAGGGTTTCTTCCTAGAGATGGATAGCTGCAAGGCAGGCTAATGAGTCAGCAGCATGAGTCTAGAGTCATTTGCCTGGAGAGGCTGGGGGAGTTTTTTTTGAAAAGTTGTATTTGGTTTTACCCTATGTCTCTGAACCATCTAGTATCAGGTTCTTAGTTACACAGTGTTGAGTGTGGGTTCCACTTAAGGAGTGGACCTTAAGTCAAACAAGATAGATATTGGTTAGTTACTCCCACAAGCTTTGTGCAACCACTGCCCTAGCATATCTTGCAGGTACTCACAATGTGGTAATCACCATTGTAGATCAAAAGATTTGTGGCTGGCTTGGTGTTTCTTTTTTGGTAGTGTGCAGAGTACCTTCCTATGCCAAAGATGCTAGAACATAGGACTGAAGGCTCTATATGGACACCAGCTTGACTTCTCCATGTTCAATGAGTTGTGTTGGTGTTCTCTTCAACAGTGGGGCCTTGCTATCAGTTTGTAGAGATCAACATACAGTCTTGGCAACAGCCTATGTTGTTTGGGGGTTGCCATGAGACTCCTTCAGCCAACAACTCAATTAGATGTTACCTAGTCCTGGTACTGGAAGCTTCATTTGGTGACAAGAGATGACTAGCTGGGGCTCTATCTCCCCCATTGGGGGGAGCACATTACATGTATGATGGTATGATGGTGGATGTAGCATTGGTCTAGGGTCCTTGTCTAGAGATGGGGTTGAAGGACTCAAAGCTGGGTGGGTGGATTTGGTGGTGTAAATTAAGCAATTCTATCAAGAGGCAGAAACAAACTCTCACGTAGCAGGGATAGGTGGAGTTGGTAGTGTAAGTCTGGGTTCCCTACCTGAAATGGGGAGCTGAAAGAAGTCCCAGAAGGCAGATGTGGGTCATGTGGTCATTAGGCAGGTCATAGGGATGGGTTGTTCAAATAGTGTATAATGAATGGTGCTGGATTTCATTATATATTTTGTCTGCATCAATTGATATGATCCTTTTTTCAATTCATTTTGGTAGTTTACCTGAATTAATTTTCAAACTGTCAACCAGCCCTTCATACTTGTAATAAATCTCACTGGTTTGTGTGATATATGTGTACCATATATAAATATAACATACACAATGTACAAATCATGATAGTTCAATTTATTATGTAATGTATGAGTACATGATTTTAATACTCTAGTTAATTTATTTGGATAATATTTTAAGAGATTTTCATCTATGTTTGTTTTAGTTTTCCATTACTGCTGTAACACATTATGATAAATCCAGTAGCTATGAAAAATTTCTCTTGAAATTCTGGAAGTTTAGGTATAAAATGATATATTAGCTAGGCTTTGTTCATTTTGGCTAGCTTCTCTTTGTTCATTAGGAAAGAATTTCCATTTTGTCTTTTTCATCTCAAGAAAAATATTTGTGTTCCTTGGCTTATGATTTCTTTCTCATATCACTTGATTGCTGAATACACTCTACCTCTCCTACCATTGACAGTTTTTTATGTCCCTTTTTAAAAATAGGAAGACTTAAAATTAAGGGCCATTTGAGGGGTTGTATGGAAACCTAATATAGTAGAAGCCTCCTAAAATATAAATATATATGAAGGTTATCTAAATAAAATCTCCAAACAATGGGGAAGATAGAGCCCCAGCTAGTCATCTCTTGCCACCAAATGAAGCTTCCAGTCCCAGGACTAGCTAACATCTAATTGAGTTGTTGGCTAAAGGAGTCTCATGGCAACCCCCAAACAACATAGGCTGTTGCCAAGACTGTATGTTGATCTCTACAAACTGATAGCAAGGCCCCACTGTTGAAGAGAACACCAACACAACTCATTGAACATGGAGAAGTCAAGCTGGTGTCCATATAGAGCCTTCAGCCCTATGTTCTAGCATCTTTGGCATAGGAAGGTACTCTGCACACTACCAAAAAAGAAACACCAAGCCAGCCACAAATCTTTTGATCTACAATGGTGAGTACCACATTGTGAGTACCTGCAAGATATGCTAGGGCAGTGGTTGCACAAAGCTTGTGGGAGTAACTAACCAATATCTATCTTGTTTGACTTAAGGTCCACTCCATGAGATGGAACCCTCACTCAACACTGTGTAACCAAGAACCTGATACTAGATAGTTCAGAGACCTAGGGTAAAACCAAATGCAACTTTTCAAAAAAAAAAAAAAGGACCAACAAAATGACTCCTAATGAAATTCTTCTATAGTTATCATCAGAGAAGGTTCCTCTTACACCAGACAGGAAGAAATACATAGACTGACAGTCAGAGATTATACAGAGAGTAAGAGATCTTGAAACAGTGAGCCCTAATAGGCTATCTCTATCAAATCTCTCTCCTCAGGGATCAGGGAACCCCGTGGAAGAAGGAGTAGAAAGAATGTAAGAGCCAGAGAGTGTAGAGAACACCACGAATAGAAGGCCTTGTAAATCAACATGATCAAAGCTAATATGAACTCACAGAGACTGAGGCAGCAGGCCCAGGGCTAGCACAGGTGTGCTCAAGCTCCTTTGCATATGGCTTCCAGTTCAGTATTTTTATGTGATTCCTGAGTGTGCACAGAAGTGGGTCTCTAATTCTTGTGCATTCTTTTGGGTACTTTTCTTTCTTTCTGTTTGTTTTATCCAATTCCAATGTGTTATGTTTTGTTTTATCTTAACATATTATATATTATTATTTCTTAGAAAACTGTTTTCTAATGAGAGATAGAAAGGGAGTGGATCTGAATGGGAAGGAGGTCTGTTTAGGGGAGCTGTGAGAAGTAGAGGGAGGAGAAACTAATCACAACATATTATGTAAGAAAATTATATTTTTGATAAAAGAAAAAATGTAAAAATAAAATAAGAAGCCGTATGATTACATTGGGCCTACCCAAGTAATCCAGGATAATCTACTCAAAACAATGACTTAATTATATTATATATGAAAGATTTTTTTGCCATGCATATTCACATAATCTTGAACATTTTTAGAAATCATCAACTTAACAAAAATGTTCATGACATTTTTGTGGTACCTGAATCTGATTTGGCTACTAGTACAATGTTTGCTTCATTGAATGTCAAAGATATTATGAGACTTGGTATATCCTTCCTGAAATGTTCTATAGAATTCACTGGTGAAACAATTTTGTTTTGGTACTTTAAAAAAAATGTTAAATTTAATTCCTTAAGTAGGTTTAAAAATATTCAGATTATCAAATTTTTATGTTAACTTTAGTAGGAATAATTTGTGTCTTTTTAGGAATTGGTCTATTTTTTCCTAAATTATAAATTTGTGGGCATGGATTAATTGATCATAGTATTATTTTATTATATTTTTATTAAAATTTTCAGTAGAGATGAATCTATTCTTTTCAGATATTAATTTTTGTATTCTCTATGCTTGTCTTTTGGTTTGACTAGAAGTTTATAAAAAGCTATTGATATTTCAAAGAAGCAGCTCTTGGGTTTAATGATTTCTAGTATGACTTTACCGTTTTCAATTGAATTGATTTTTGCTCTGTTTTTAAAAATTCTTATTTAAAAGTTTTTATTACATGTATTTGTGTGTGTGTCCTGGGAACTAAATTTAGATCAAGACAAGGTTGCTGACATTTGCCTTACCCATTGAGCCATCCCACTGGCCTGACTTTCGTTATGGCTTATCTCTTTAACTTTGGCTTAAGTTGTTGTTTTTCCTCTATAGTTTCTTAAAGTGGAAGTTTATTGATTGTAGATTTTTTTCAATATGTGAATATAAATCTACAAATAACCTTTGGAGTATTATTATCTGTGCATCCTACAAGATGTGATAGTCTGTGCTTTCATTTTCACTTAGTTTATGTGTTTTATATAAATTTCTTATACTCATGTTATTTTCAAATGTATTCTTTAGTTTCCAAGTATTTGGAAAATTTCACACCAATATTGAGTTCCATTTTAATTCCCTTTGTTTGGAGAACATGTTTTATAAGATTTCTATTTTTTCTCATTTCAGAACTATTTATTTATCATTCAGAATATGGTCCATTCAGTGAAAGTTCCATGTTTTCCTGGAGTTTGTGGATTGCATATTTAGTAATTTCCAATTATATCCAGTTGATTGACAGAGCTATATAGGCCAACTTATAATTTTTTTTTGGTCTTCTTGACCTATCAGTTACTGAGAAGTGATTTGGAAGTCTCCAAGTATAATTACAGATCTCTCCCCCATTTTTAAAAGGTCTCTTCTAATTTGATTCTCCAGTTTTTGGGTGTTTTATGTTTATGACTTAAAACTTGTGTATGTGTACTCGTGTGTGCCAGCATGTGGGTATGTGCAAGTGAATGCAGATGCCAACAGATACCTGAGATGTCAGATCCCTCTGGAGCTACAGTTAAAAGCTCAGCTGGGAACTAAACTCAGGTCTTTTGCAGGAACAGTACATGGTCTTAACTGCTGAACCATCTCCTCAGCTTCATTTATGGTTTTATGTATTCTTTGAAATTTGCTTTTTATCATTATGTTGTGTTCTTTATCAATAATAATCTTCATTCTGCATTGGTTTTCTATGGCAGTAATATGCTACTTAGGCTGTTTTTTTGGGCTCATGCTAACATGCTATATCTTCCCAAAATCTATCTGTAGTGTGACACAGCTCTTACATATAAGATTTGATTTTTTTAAAGACAGGGTCTCACTAACCTTGACTTACCTGGAGCTCACTCTGTAGGCCAAGCTAGTCTCAAACTCACAAAAATCCACCCAACTCTTGTTTCTCAAGTGATGGGATTAAAATTGTCTATCACCAACCTGGCCAAGATTAGATTCTTGTAGGTAATATATATGTTCTAGTTTGAATGTGAAATGCCCTTGGAAAGGTTGCAGAACCTTAAAGAGTTAGAACTTTGTTGGAGGAAGGGGGTCACTGAGAGTTGACCTTGAAATTATAGCCCTGTCTCATTTCCTGTTCATTGTGTGCTTCTTGATGGCAAAGGCAATGTGACTTGCCAGCTCCACCTCTGCTGTCAGGTCTCCTCTTCTATGATAGAATGAACCTCTTCAAACATGTATGCCAAACATACCCTTTATCCTTTAATTGCTGCTTGTCAAATATTTTGCCACAGCAATGAGAAAAGCAGCTAATATAGAAAAT
Organism: Lophiomys imhausi; assembly: GCA_907164525.1. NCBI lineage: Eukaryota > Metazoa > Chordata > Mammalia > Rodentia > Muridae > Lophiomys > Lophiomys imhausi. The sequence goes on along the minus strand of CAJQZJ010006348.1, from coordinate 192,137 downwards.
TAGTACTAGTAGTGGGGTCACTGTTGTGGTAAAGATGGACCATATGTTTCTAAGGCTTTTGGAACTAGTTTGTGGGAGGAATGTAGAAGACTTTGGAACCTTTGTCTAGAAAAGCACTAGCCAAATGATGTGAATAGAGATTAACGGGCCATTCTGGTGGGGATGTGGAAGGTCAGAGGGCCAAGAGAAACACAGACAGTGGCTGCACAGCTCTTGAAACTTCAGAGAATAACAAGGATTTTGCTGGGACCTAGACAAGTTTATATTTAGTTTAGGGCTGGAGAAACAGCTCAGCTATTAAAGGCTGGGCTCACAACCAATAATATATTCAGTTTATATTCTGACAAAATAAAATCTAGCCATAGTCTGCTAATGTCATGAGAACTCATAAGAGGCTGAATTTAAAGGTGGTGGGATGATGTGTTTGATGGAGAAGAACCAAGGCAGGCTAGAATCCAGGCCATGGGCATGGTCACTGCTCACCATCTTATGCAGGCCTAAAATGGAAGATGTGAGAAACATCAGTTTGTTGAGAATAAGAATTCAAACTAGTTTAAAGCTGTGGCTAGGGCTTGTGATGGAAAAGAAGCTACAGTTGTTAAAGAGAAACCATCTCTGTCCTGGACAGTAAGAAACCCCTTCCTTTAAAGCCAACCCCTTGTCAAAATTCAATCCCTTTGAAAGAGAGCACCTAAACCAGAATGGTGCAGAAGGGTTCCCTGTTCCTGGAAAGTATAGTATTTAGGGAAGTGTTTCCTCAGGCTCAGAACACAAAGGCTTCTGCGCCTGTGGCCAAGGAAGCCAGACTCTATTTTGAGCTGTGACAGGAGAACCTAATAGCGCCATCTCTGTCAGTGGCTCTCAACCTTCCTAATGCTGCGACCCTTTAATACAGCTCCTCATGTTGAGGTGACCCCAACCATAAAATTGTATTTGTCGCTACTTCATAGTTGTAATTTTGCTGCTGTTGTGAATTGTACTGTAAATATCTCTGTTTTCTGATGGTCTTAGGCAACCCCCGTGAAGGTTTCGATCCACTGATCTATGTGACTGATTTTTCAAGTATGAAAGATACAAGATTGAGGGGTCATAGTATTGTATATTCTAGTTTCTGAGAGCCATGCAATGCTTATAAAGTCTCAGTCCTTGCAATGAGATCCCCTAAAGGCCACTGCATGAATCTGTAAAGGTGAATCCCAAGTTGCTATGGAGATGCTAGAACCATGGGATGTCCGCTGGGGAATGATTCATACACAGAGTGGAGCCAGCACAAGAGAGAGGCTCTGTGTACTGCAGGCAGGGATACGGAAGCTCTTTGGAACCTAGACAACTCCATGACAAGCTCAAAATGGATCTATAGGATTTAGTGGTTGCTGTGGTGTGATTTGTTTTAGCGTTCATTCATTCTTTCTTTGATAATTCCCCATTCCTCTTCTTTGGAATGAGAATGAATCTTAGCTTCTTTTCTGTTGTTGTGATTAAAGTACTGAAAAAAATAACTTAAGGAAGAAAGAGTTTATTTCAACTCATAGTTCCAGGTTGCAATCGTTATTGCCAGAAAGCCAAAGTATGAGCTGGTCACATTTTATCCATAGCTAGGAAACAGAGATAAAAAAAAAGGCATGCCTAGTGCTCAGATCCTTCTCTTTTTATTTAGTTCAGGCTGTAGTCCATAAAATGGTGCCACCCACGTTCGGGAGTCATCTTCCCATCTTAGTAAACGAAATTGAGACAACCCCCCATGAGTGTGCTCAGAGGCCCATCTCCCAGGTGTGTCTATATTTTGTCACAACTGACAACACTAATCATCATAGAATATTTCCTCTCTATCATTTTGTATTGGAATTATGTCACTAAATTTTTTGATGTTACAGGGCAGCAGTTCTCAACCCGTGGCTGGCAGCCCCTTTGGCAAACTTCTATCTCCAAAAATTTTTTAGAGTATGAATCATAGCAGTAGCAAAATTACAGTTATGAAGTATGAAAATAATTTTATGGTTGAGGGTCACCACAACATGAGGAACTGTATTAAAGGGTCGCAGCATTAGGAAGATTGAGAGCCACTGTTATATGGGTTCACAATTAAATGATTGCAATGAAACTCAGAAGAGATTTTGGAGTTTGAAGTTTTGAACACTGTTGGGATTGTTAAAACTGTGGGGAGTTGGAAGTTGGACTAAATGTATTCGCATGAGAAGGCTATGAGTCTATAGGGGCCAGCAGCAGAAGGCTGTGGTTTGAGTGTGAAATGATTTCCATCAGTCTATGTGTTTCAATATTGCTCCCAGGTGGTGATACTGTTTGGAAAGGTTTTAGAACCTTTAGGAAGCAGGGTTTTGCTGGAAGGAGTGGCTCACTGGGGGTTGGCCTTGAAACTTCGTAGCTCAGCTCTACTTCCTGTTCTCTTTCTGATTACAGTCAAGAAGCAGAGAGAGATGAATGTTGATGCTCACTCTTTCTCCTCATTCAGTCCAGGACCCTGTCCCTGTGGAATGGTGCTCTCCACAATCAGAGTGAGCCCTCCCACCTCAATGAAACATCTCTGGAAATGCCTTTTACAGGCACACCCAGAAGGCTTATGTCATAGGTGATTCTAAATTTAGTAAAGTTCACAGTCCAGCTTAACTCCTGTAGAAATAATTATTTAAATTATTTACCAGTATTTATATTATAGCGAATTGGTCAGTGGTGTTAATCTTTAACTCACCATTGTAAATAATCACACACACATGGTGGAGTTTAACAAGCCCTAGCCTGGGTTGAGCAATCTTGGCCCACCTAAGCTAGTATGTAATTCTGTTCCCCAAATAAAACCCCGTATAATGTTCATATGTCCCCTGGGCTGTTATTCTCCACGTTATGCCGATGTTTCAGACCATGTGGCATGATGTTTTTCTCTCTAAATCGTGGCCTGTCTTCTTCTTCCCCCACTAGCTTCTTCTTCCCATGATCCTCTCTGCTCTTCAAGCCTGTGCCCTCCTACCTCTCTTTTACCCAATCCAGGCTGCAGCATTTATTAGCATCGATTGGTGCACTTATAGCCTGACATAGCAAGCTGGCCTCTGGGAGCAGATTAATTAACATTTAGAATAGATAACAGATCACTGCATCAAACTCCCACAGGGACTTTATCACAGAGTATTTCCAATTTTTCCTATTTATCCCTTGTTGAATTGCTGCCATTCATTTTGCTTATTCTGTTAGGGTCCAGAACTCACTGAAGTAATCACCCCAGACTCAAATAGTATACCACAACAAAGAACATTTATTCTGCAGAGACTTCCAGCATGCAAGGATCACCATTCAAGCAGAATGGCCATCCCAAACAAAGGCATACAGGCCTTTTAAAGCTGTTCAGGGAAATTCCAGGAAAGGTTAGGTAATCTTTAACATAATTAGAGCATTTAAACTTAAAAAAAATGCAGGTGCAAGCAAAAGCACAGGGAATCTTTATCCAGCATTCACGAGTTAACCATAAGACAAGAGGGGTATTCAAACCAGCAGTCAAGGAAACTTGAGCAACCTTAACTTCCTCAGGCCAAATAGTCAGCCTACCTCTTCATGGCTGTCCACTGTCTGTAGTTTCTCCAGTAACTACTGAGCTCACTTCTGAGAAATGTAGCCTTAGGCCTGGTTAATTCCAACAAGAAACTGAAGCCTGCCATGGAGTTGGCCTTGCTTAAAAGTTTAGCCTTTTATGGTCTTCAAAAACCTCAAGATATCTGTAGAATATGGCATTCAAAGATGTTTTCTTAAGTTAAGATTTTTTGATATTGAGACATGTCAGCTCCTGACAGCACCCTCCATTCTACTCCAAGTAGTTGATGAGACTTGAAGAATCTCCATTTAGAGATGGCTGCATTAGTGGCAAGCTTGTCAGTGGGCAAGAGAAAGCCATTGCTTCAAATGTAGACAAATGCGTTCCAAAAAGAACAAAACTTGGAAGCAGATAAGTTGACAGCCTAGCTCTTCCAAGACAGGGTAGGCAAGTCCTTCATAATTCCTGCTTTACAATTAATGTCTGTCAGAGATACTGGACCAAAAGGCTGAAGATAGATGCTGCAATGTATTGAGAGAAATTGGGGACTCTCTAGGCAGCCAGTTATCTGTCATTTCTTAGTTTTGAAAGCTGCTGGCTCTTCACTTACTGTATAATCAGACATATTTATCCTTCTCAGGTCTCTGATGTGGTTGCAGACTAGATAGTTATACTCTCACAGTTAATTTTTAAGTTGTTTAGGAATTAAAAGAATGTTCTAGGTCTAAGAAGATTTTTTTAAGTTGGTAATGCAAGTTAGATGGAAACTGAGTTAGGTATAGGACTTTAAACTCATTGAGATAGAAGGAAAGAAAAGAGCAAGAATTAGAGTGGCCGAAACTGGACTGGGAGCAGTTTCTAGAGCCTCCCTGGAAAGCATGCTTGTTGATACCAGGAGGGAAAGAGAGAGCTGGAGTGTCCTGGGCCACTGAATGAAGCCAAGCAGCAGCGTCCCCTCACAGAGTCTTGTGCACAGATGAGAGCAGCCCCCTCACCCTCTCACAGCTGATCTTCAGTAGTGAGGAGGTCTCACCTGTGGGTGACTTCAGTTGTGAGGATGTCATTGTAAAGCAATGACTTTTTTCAACATTATGGGTCAGGGATGGAGGATTTTTTTGAAGTCACTCGATGGAGGGGCAGAGGAGTTTGACTCTGGTGAAAATAAGTTTGTGTTTGTGCTGACTGGAATTGTAACAGGTGCTGCTGCCACACACAGTCGTAAATTTGTCAATTCACAACTTATTCAGTTCTTAGTCAATTCCAATTGAGTGTGTTTGGATTCCATGTTGCAGCTGCTGGGGTAGGGGGTCTTGAAGCCCAGCCAGTGCATTAGACAGTGATGCTCATGCCCTGTACATCATGAGCATCAATTCAAGGAGCTTGAAATACATTATTGAGAGTATAGAATTCACCCATTTACTGTGTTGGTTTTTGAATGATGAAGATTCAGAGGCAGTCACATAGTGGTTCTAGAATGAGAAATCTTTTCCAAGTGGCCCTTTGAGTTTGACCTCTCTATCTCTATATTCTGCCATTTTCAAGAGACATAATTCCCACCTGCAAACTGATGCCCTGGAGCTCCTGGAAGCCCTCTGCATTCTGGAGAGGTGTGATGGAGTACCAGGGGGTTGGTGAACATGCTGGTGTTTCTTCCTCTCCCCAGGTCCTTTGGGTTCAAAACTGTCTGTTTTCGGACCAGGTGGGGCTGCACATACCTTTAATCCCAGCACTCAGGAGGCAGAGGCAGGTGGATCTCTGTGAGTTCAAGGCCATCCTGGTCTACAAAGTGAGTCCAGGACAGCCACGGATACACAAAGAAACCCTGTGTCAAAAAAAACCTGTCAGTGTTCACACTGTGTTAGAGTTGGCAAGCTATGACTGAGCAGAGATAGAATGATGGATAAGCATCTCTCATCTTCCTGGGAGTGTCATTCTTGTTAGGTGAGTGGTCAATCTTTCCAGTGAGATGACTAAGAATGTATCCTCTTGAAAGTCTCTGGGCACCTGGAAGAGGTTTTCTGGAGTTTTTCTTGCTGCTTCAGAGGCCGCTCACACCAACAAGTCAACCTGAATATGGGATATTATATCAGTATCTATCATGTGGCCAGTGTTTTCCCAGATGCATTTCTGTAAAAAACAATTCCCTCTCTTGCTTGTACCTATAATCCCTCTGATATACAGGATTACCTTTAAAACCTTTTGGTTAACTAATTTCAGATGACATTGGATATTTTAGTTCTGTATTTTTGTGATTCTTTTATATTTGTATTTAAAAACTCAGTTTAAGAAGGCGTGAATTAAGGTAAAAATCTTTGGATATGATCATCCTGGATTTTCTAGGTAAATGCTCATTCCTATGACAAATACATTTCTAAGACACAGAGGACATGGGACATATGCATGGAGAAGAGAGAGCCATGTGAAATGGAGTCAGAGTTTAAAGTATCCTAACAGCCATCAGAATTTTAGAAGCAAAGAATGGAATCCTCTTAAAACCTCTAGAAGGAATACAGCTCTCCAACCACCTGGAGTGTGAATTTCTTCAGAACTGGGAGAAAAACTGTCTAAGTCACCCAATATATGGTGATTTGTTACAATATCTTACAGAAACCAACTAAAACACACTTATTTTTAAAAAAATGTTTATTTATTACTTCAAGTTACATCTCCAACACAGTCCTCTCCCTCTATCCCTCCTGGTCCCAACCTCCCACCCTCTCCTCTTCTCCCAGAACTCATAATTCTTGTTTTTAATAATTAGGCCACAATTATGACAATTACAAGGCACAACACACATTCTCAATGTCCAGTCCACAAATGCCCGGCAACCGACATCATTACTCTATTATCCATCTATCTCCATAAGTTTAAAGTTCTATACCTAACTGAATTTCCATCCTAACTTGCATTACTAACTTAAAAACATCTTCTTAGACCTAGAACATCCTTTTAATTCCTAAACAACTTGAAATTTAACTGTGAGATTTTATCTGGTCTTCAACCACATCAGAGACCTGAGAAGGATAAATATGTCTCATTATACAGGAAGTACAGAGCCAGCAGCTTCCAAAACTAAGAAATGACAAACAACTGGCTCCCTGGACAGTCCCCAATTTGTATCAATACATTAGAGCATCTATCTTCAGCCTCTTGGCCCCGGATCTCTGACAGACATTAATTGTAAAGCAGTAATTATGAAGGACTTGCCTACTCTGTCTTGTCAGAGCTAGGCTGTTGACTTACCTGCTTCCAAGTTTTGTCCTTTTCAGACATCATTCTGTGTACAGTTGAAGCAAGGGGTTTTTCTTGCCCAGTGATAAGCTTGCTACTCATGCAACTATCTCCAAATGGAGATTCTTCAATTCTCATCATCTACTTGGAGTAGAATAGGGGGTGCTGTCAGGAGCTGACATGTCTTAATATCAAAAAGTCTTAAGTTAAGAAAACTTCTTTGAATACTATATTTTACAGATCTCTTGAGGGTTTTGAAGACCACCTATCTATCTACATATATTTGTCTAAGCAAATGTTGCTTGTCTCTTAGCAACTTGATTTCTGGTTAACTTAGAAAACATGTAATAAACTATGCTAGTACCTAACAAAAGGTCAGTTTTGAATGACTATTAGTCTGAATCTCTTAATTATCCTAAATGGTTGTGACAGTTGCTATCAAAAGGCCAACACTTCACATTGCATTTTTAAGCATTACCTAGGTACAAAACCTTAAAAAGGGTTAGCCTTAATTTTCTATCAATATACAAAATCAATGCTGATGTAGCAAAATATAATTGTAATTTTGTATCAATATACAAAGATCAATACCAAAGTAGCCAAATATAATCTTAATTTTGTATCAATATACAAAGATATAAGCACATATTCAATAATCTGTCCGTTTTTCTTTATCATTCCTATATTATGTCTATATCCCATTTTCTAAGTCTCTCCCCCCCAAATTAGACAGAAGGAAGGATAGAGAAAAGAAAAAGAAAAATCCCTGGGTCTAACCTCCAAAACCTATGCAATAAGACCATTTAACAAATTGTAACTAATCCTCCTAAATATCAACAAACATCTATAACCCATAAAATGACCAAATTGGGGGGGGATAAAAAATAAAGATAAAAAAATCACCCACCCCACCTCTGGGAATGGGACATCCCTCTCTTAAAATTACTTCCTGCTGATTTGGGACCCAAATAGGAAACCTGTTTAGGGCCCCCCCCCCAAAAAAATGGAAAAACAATTAAGCAAGTTAATAGTAACATTTGATGTTCAGTCTTTTTGTGCTCAGCGATTTAAATGTCCTAAAAAGTTTGTAGTCAGAGGCTGAACTTCAGGGTTTTACTGAAGTCCTGACTGGAACAGTCTGTGGGGTTGAACCATCTTAGCCACTTTGAGTTGTTCTAGTTGTGGATTTTTAAGGAAACAGCTATTGAGGAAGTCTGTAAGGCTGGATCATCTGGGTTACTTGTCGTCTTTACTGTCTGGTCCCTTTTCTTCAGAGGCTTCAGTTGTTCAGTTGTCCCTGGACTCTTTAGATGGATGTTTTTTGTTTCCTGGAAAGATAAGAACAAAACCCTGTCCCTAATCCTAACTCTGTGGCCCTCCTTTTGGGGGGGGGTAGGTTATATCTTTCCTACAGCAAATTGTTTTTTTTAACAATATAACAAATGTTATCTTTCAATTGAGATAATTTTTTTGATATTTTGGAACTAAACCTACCTTTAAGTGTACATATTTTGAGATCACAAAGGACAATTCACTTTGAATTTCAGCATGCCTTTTCTGAGTAGCTTTTAAACTTAAATCACTGCAAATCCTATGTACCTGCCTCTGCCTTCCAAGTATTGGGATCAAAGGCATGTGCCTCCCAACTGTTGGGATTGAAGATGTGCACCGTCACCCCCGGATCTAAGTTTTTCTCTATTTGGAGCTTCCTCTGTATCATTCTGGCCTTGAACTCAGAGATCTGCATGTTTCTGTCTCCAGTGTGTTGGGATTAAGGGTGCATGCCTCTTAAATGATGGGATTAAAGGTGTGCTCCATCACCACCCTGTTCATTGTAACTCTAGAATTTAAAATACAATTAACTCTGTAGTGATCCTCCTGTCTCTGCTGGAGTTAAAGGCATTGGCTAACACCACCACCCTTCTCAAATATTTTACTTTAGCTCCAAATTACTTCAGCTCTTAGAGGTTTATGAGGCAAGTTAGTATGAAAGCTGAGTTAGATATAGAACTTTAAACTCATGGAGATGGTTACATAGTAGAATGTTAAAGTCAGGTGCCAAATACATATGGACTGGACATTGGGAATGTATGCTAAGCCATATAACTCTTATAATTGTGGCCTATTTATTTCTGTTGTTTTGTATTGTATTTATAGTTATAAGAAAAAGAACCATTTTTTGGACTGAAAGGGAGAACTGTTGGGGGGAAAAAGAAATACCTTAAACTAAAAAAAAAAGAAGGGAAGAGGATGGGGGGGTTGAGGGGGAGGAGGGTGGAAGGGTGGGACTGGAGGGGGGAGTAGGGAGGGGATTGTGATTGAGATGTAACTTGAAGAAATAAAAAATAAATTATTAAAAAAAAAGAAAACCAGGTTGAACTGTAGTAACCCTTAATTTACTTATGGATTTTTAAACCTCTTAAGTGCCTTATTAAAGCCAACCAACAAAAAAAAAAATTCCTTTATATATAGGAAACAAACTTATAAGCTTATATACAAGAGTGTGTGAGTTATTTGGCATCCTACAGTCTACCTTTCTAACCCGAATTTAAGACCTTTTTTCCTTTCATGCCAGTAAAGCAAGTATGCCTTTGGTAAATTATCATTTGAAAATTTTATAATTTATTTTTATTATAATTTTTAAGCTTAGTTGGCCCCCCTTTTTTAAAAAATTAATTTGTTTTTTCAAGTCATCTCTTGAACATAGCTTCCTCCCTCCCCCCCATCCTGGTCAATACCTCCCTTCCTCCCACCTTTCTCACCTCCCTCCCTCCCTCCTTCACTATTCCCCTTCTTGGTGCTCTCCTTCTCCTCAGATGAAGTGGGCCCTCACATATCATAATCCCTCAGATCATCAGACATGTGAGAGCAAAGAGCTTCCTCTTTCACTGGGACTCTTTTTGATACCCCTTCTAGGGTAAGGTGTTCCTCACCCTAGGTGACCTGCAGCAAGTCCCAGGACTCACTGCTGGGTTGAGTTTTTCCTGGGAGAGTTATGCTAGGTTCCTATCTGTATGGGGCTGTGGGTTGTAGGATGGTTGTCGTGTGAGGTATGGTTAATATCCACTTATAAGAGAATCCATGCCATGTAAAACAAATTTCTTTATGTTATAAACCCAACAAAGAATTGCTACAGGGTTTGGGGTGTAGCTTAGGTGGTAGAGTACTTGTCTAACATGCATTTGGCCTCAAGTTTAATATCCAGAACTATATAAAACTGAATATTGGTGTTTCACACCTGTAATTCCAGCACTTAGGAGAATCAGAAGTTCAAGATCATTTTCATCTGTATCACGAGTTCAAAGACATCTGAGGCTACATGTGGCCTTGACTCAAAACAAAAATGAAAAAAAAACATTGTTATAAAATAATTCTGCTTTTTTGATATACTTTATAGAGATATTTGAGAGATAAAATGGATGATATTAAAAACAACTACATATTTACAGCAAATTTTTCTTACCATTTCTAGCTCTATTTTTCCTATGGATTTGAGTTACCAAATAGTGTCATTTTCTTATCTGGTTTAAGTGTTCTCTTATCTTTCTACTCTGTACTATGATTGGTAAGTTTGTTACATTTCTGAATAGTACTGTTTCAACAATGAATTTTAATGTCTAATACAACTGCTTTAAATATTTACTTTCAAAGTGTGATCCCCATAACTGAAAAGTCATACTTTGTTAGTCAAATCAGCTTCTTGAGGAGGAGAATGAGACATCTAGTAATGGAGTTTAAAACTGCATTTGATTATTTGACAGCCATGAAGTTTTTGTCACTGTAACAAACTACCCAAAACTGGATAAGTTATAAGAAAAAAATTTTGGTTCAAACTTCTGGAGCTAAGAAAGGCAAATACTATGATATGAGAATCTGCTCAGCTTCTTTAGTATACTGAACATGGTTCAGTAGAGGCATGCACTTGGGAGAATACCTAGTAAGAGATGAAGCAAGAAAATGAGATCATGAAGCTGAATGTGCTTTATAAAAACCTATTCTCTTCCCCAAAAAAGAGCACACAGATTGGTCATACAATATCAAATGGTCAGTCCTGAAAACATATTCATACAAGTCAATTATAGGACTGAGAAGATTGTATTTATATATTTAGGGACATATACATGTAACAATAATTTTTAACAGGCCATTAATTTGAAAGAGAACAAGGTGTGTGTGTGTGTGTGTGTGTGTGTGTGTGTGTGTGTGTGTGTGTG